>JAOPHQ010002155.1:0-30866 GCA_030340625.1 Merluccius polli
AAAGATTGAAAACAAAATAGACGACAATAAATATCATTTAGCAAGACCGAGAATTACAAAAGTCAAACAATAAAATGTGTAAAAAAAAAAAAAAAGTCAATCAAATAAATAAACACAAAGGATCAAAATAGTATGAAAACCAATGAATAAGACTTTCGTTTTTGTTGGGCTGTTTTTCCGTCCCCCAGGTTCCAGGTGGAGTACGTTCTGTCCGAGCCGCGCGCCGGCTGGACCGGCCGGACGGGCCGGGTGGACCAGTCGGTGCTGAGGGACGTCCTCGGTCGGCCAGACGGCGCCAAATGCTACTTGTGCGTGTGTGGACCCGCCGCCTTCACCGAGCTAACGGAGGAGTGAGTACCAAGCGCTAAGGAGAATAATGTTTCTCTCCTGAAGTCCGGTCTGTGGAGTCGCCCGGCTAGGGCTGGGCAACATATCCATATTGTACAGAGATTGTGAAATGAGATTTTGGATATCGTGATATTGTCTTTTCCTTTTTTTTTTTTTTTTTTTAAAAGGCTTTACCATGTGGTTATTTTACATAGACAATGTATTTATTGAATTACCAGAAAAAACATTTTTCTGTAGTTGCAGTTGAATCTTGAATGACACAACCATGATTGTGTGTGTGTGTGTGTGTGATTTTGACTCCTTTTTCTATTTTTCCTCCCTCCAGGTTGGTGAGGCAGCAAGGCTTCAGCCAAGAGGAGGTCCACGCCTTCCAGGGCTGATCGACCGCCACGACTCCACCTCAAGTTGTGTGTGTGTGTGTGCGTGCGTGTGTGTGTCTGTCACTTTAACCAGTTCTTGTACGTAAGATGGAGAATCAACTTTTAACCAGAAAAACGGAAGGAGACAACGGTTTTCTATGCACACTCAACTCAACAGAGGAACTGGTGGCAATATGCAAGGAGAAGTTATTTTACCTCTCGACGATGTCAATCAAACTGGAGACACTCCAGTCTCCCCTCTCCGACCGCGGGAGGTAATCTGAATCTTAAATGTTCACCAACATGGCTTGAAGACGGTCCTCTCTGGCGTTATATCCCGCCGTAGCACGTGCATTTAAACGGCCATTAGAAACCATTCAAACTGCCGACGGACGGCTGCTAAGTTCTCAGGGTACCGGCGCTGGGAACCATCGCTCCCTAGCGCAGTCCTCCCCCCCCCCCCCCCCCCCCCCCCCTCCCACTGTACTGGGTGCTGCTTGGTGAAGTACTGTAGCATCAACTCTCTGGTCACGTGTCATGCACATATCCACTTCGTCACTATCTGCGGCTGCATAGTTATTTGCCGTTGCGGCGACTGCAAATGTAGTTTGCGTCATTTTGAGATGTAATTCGTATTTAATTGTACACTCTTAGCAGAGGCAAGGCGGTCATCCCGAGAGCAGACAGTCCATATAATGAAAGACAATTGCCAATGTGTTTTTTCTTCTTCTCTCAGAACAGAAGTATGCTTCCTACACATTTCATCAGCATACAGCTTTCACATCCTGTAACATCTCCACCTGGCATGCGCTGTGTTGCACTTAAGGTGGAGTTGTTGACAGGATTTTGGTGAACTAGGAATGAACCGTAACTTAAAAGTGCGTGTAAAGACCCCTGAGGTTTGCTGCCGTTGAGTTGAGGTTTCAAGATTATTTCTGGGTAATTTCTAAGACCCTTTTATTTATTTATATATATATATATATATATATATATATATATATATATATATATATATATATAGTCTTTTTATTTACTTTGCCAAATGTGGTTTTAAAATGAGCAATGTATAGTATATCTCAGAACTGTGCAATTCCTGTGAAATGATTGAGCCTTATTTTTTCTTTAAAAATGAGCTTTCCATTTTTGCCGTAAGGAATAGCTATTTTTTAACCAGAGCAGAACAGCCCTCTTCTTCACCACCACTTCAATTAAATCCAATCCCTGCCTTTTTAAATGAGCATCTCCAACGCCGCTGTCTTGTTAAGCTGTGCTTTGAAATGGTTGTGTTGCTATGGGGATTGCTGTAGACATGCAGTGCGGTGATCGTCTACTGTTGGTATTTTCTATATACTGTAGCCCTACTTTGCTTTGGCACAGGATGGACATATTTCAGATGTATCCCGAAACAGTTGCAATTTTTTAGGATGTGTGAAAGTGTTTTTGGTATATATGTGGCATTAAACATATTAGCACTTACATTTTATTTAATACTGTATTTTGTTCTGTATGAAGGACAGATGTGAGATGTTTTCCTCTTATTGCCGGTGTTTCTTCTACATGAAAATCATTGTACTTATGAGCGGTCCCACAGCAGATTAAAAACACTGGAGGTGTGTCTAAAAACCATCGTGTTTCTAGTATCTTCTTTACTTCTCACATAGTCACTGTTCAACAGAAGGAATACACGTCAAATAACTACGGTGGCTATTCAAGTCTGCAAAGCCGTAGGATTTCACTATTTTAGTCATTTCAGCATGTATCTGTGAGTTGTACAGCAACTTGCAGTGCATTCAGGTAGAGGTCATTTAATTTAACCTTAACCCAGTGTCCAAAGTATTGTTATATTATTTAAAAAGTTAAAGTATGTCAAATAAATCGACTTGATTTGATATCTCCATAAATCACGACAGCGTTACCCACTGAGGCAATACTAAGACATCTAAAATGTTTTAACATTCATGTAATAATGAGATTGATGGGTCAGTACAACATGTTCAGTGTTTTTGTAGCATACATATGTCAAGCACTATGAGTGTTAGTAAAATGATGTGTACACACACACACACACACACACACACACACACACACACACACACACACACACACACACACACACACACACACACACACACACACACACACACACACACACACACACACACACACACACACACACACACACAAATAACGAATCATCGCGATCGCAATATTTGTCAAAAATAATCGCAATAATCGATTTTTCTTTTCCCCATATCGTTAAACCTTAACGAAGTGCACAACGTTGAGAATACCGAAGTCCTCCGCAGTCTCTCTGGCGAGCAGCACCCTGGTCTCCGGGGCGGCTGGGGCCGCAGCGGGGCCCGGGGGTCCGTCGCACGCAGCCATCGGTCCGACTCCGAGGTCCCTGTTGGCTGCAGGTTTCCCCATCTCCTCCTCATGGACTTGACGGTGGAGGAGAGAGCGGGAGGAGGCGGCGGAGGCGGCGGAGGCGGCGGTGGCGGCGGCGGTGCACAGGAGAGGGTCGGAGATGAAGGCCACGTTGTGCTGGAGCGTGTGCAGGTGCAGCTGCTCCATGCGGCCTGCGGCCAGATGTGCTCTGCGCTTCCCAAAAGCGTCTCTGCCTCTGTGCGCACACAGGATTGGGTGTCAGGAGAACAGATGTTCAAAATATTTTCAGTCCAAATGGATGTCTTTCGTTGTAGAAAAGGGCATTTCTGACTTAAGAGGCCTTCAGAATTGCCTTCAGAATGACTGATGAATTATACAGTTTGGCTGTACTCACTCGGGGGGTGGCGCCACTCCGGTCTTAGCCAGAAGAGTCAGGACAAAGAACAGAAAGATGACAAAAACAGCCAGGCCAACCCAGAAGACAATCACCACAGAGTCTGCGTGGAAACATGTGACAAAAAGGCCAAAAAGGTTTCATTTTGACAGTTGAAGCGCATATTCATATATACAGAGGTTTGAGACTCAGAAGCAGAGACACAGAAAAGTACTTTTGTGAAATGAGTACATTATAGCCACATTGACATGCAATGTAAAAAGTACTTCATATGGCCTACGCAAGGATGCTGAGTAGGCACAGTAAAAGTAGTGTACTTGACCATCATCATCATCATCATCATCATGAGTTCATAAGTTTAGTATAATACCAATCTTAATGCATAAACCTGTATTTCGAGCAACCATAAAACCACGCGCGCGTTTAGTGGGCGGCTACTCACACTGATGCGCCGCGAGTCCTTCAAACGACACGGGCTCCTCGTACTCGTAGTACTCATACCTCCACTCGTAGCCCGCGGCGACCGGTCTTAACGTCCCATTTATACGCTTAGACTCACTCATCATTACCGAGCCAAAATCAGTTTACAGCCAGTTTGTGTCCGGGAAGCAGAGAGAGCCGAGAGCGACCTTCATGGAAAGCATGAGAAGCATATTGATATTAATCCTGACTCCCTCCCTCCCCAAGGTGGAGGACACACGCACATCGTGTCATGGGGAGGAGCAGGTTTTATAATGGGGGGGGGGGGGGGGGGGGGGGGGGAGGACAGGATGTGGTACCAGCAAAACATACATTACTATGTCTATACTATACTATGAAATGTACTGCTAGCAGAGTTTATAAGAGTGTTGCTGCTGATACTAGAGCACCGTAACCCAGGCAACTGGATGTCTACTTTCTGCTCTTTTCTTTCATGTTTAGATGCGTGTTATTGGATGAAAACCACTTGAAAAACAGGCAACATACTAAACAAACTTGGCGAGATATTTATTTGATTTGCGTTTCAATAAATACAAAAAAATACAATTTATTTGAAGTACACTTCAATTAGCTATGAAATACAATATTACAAAATGTGACAGTTCCAGACACACAAAAGCGCACACGCACACGCGCACACACACACTACTTCTCTGAAAAAACAAATTAAGGGAAACATTTTCATGTACGAGTCAGATTGACCCTGGTAATGTTTCTGCCTGCCTACTATTAGTACTACTAACCAGTGTTATATTGCAGTTCTTGTGAGTATTTCTGTGTGTGTGTGTGTGTATGTGTGTGTGTGTGTGTCATCAACTCCTTCAGGTGAACGGGGCGTTGAGCAGGGGAGGGGCCGGCGTGGGGAACGCCACACCTTGTCTGTGCAGCTCCCGCAGGACGTCCAGGATGGCGTCCAGCTCCAGGCGGAAGGCCTCCACCTCCCTGCCCCTCCCCTGGGCCAGACGCTTCCAGCGCTCCACCTCCGCCTGCTGCTCCGCCTCCCCCACCGGCCTCGCCTGGCCTATCAGCTGCAGGGAGAGAGAGAGAGAGAGCGAGAGCGAGAGCGAGAGCGAGAGAGAGAGAGAGAGAGAGAGAGAGAACGATGTGGCAGCGCATCAACATCGTTCACAGGTTCGTGTAGCGTTTACATTGTTCCATTACGCAAATACTTTAGTGCATCTGCAAAGTGCTTTTATGGCCACAACAGACACAAAGTGCACACACACACACAAACACACACACACACACACACACACACACGCCAACAGCGGTGTCGACCATGCCAAGGTAAAACCCGGCTAGACACTCACACCAGCAGCAACCCTGCAGCATCTGAACCTCTCTCTGCGCTCGGAGCCCCGGAGGCACTTTCTCTATTTATCCGCTTAACTTAAGGGAAGAAAGGCAAGCGGGGTTTTGTCCTTGAATCACAGCCGGTTAGTCCCTGAGTGTGTGTGTGTGTGTGTGTCCATCTGTGTGTGTACCTGCTTCAGCTGGTTCTCCCGCTCGGTGTGCCTGAGCTCCATGCTGTGGACCTTGGCCTCGAGGCTGCGGAGGTGCCTCAGCTCGGGGCTCTGGGCCTCTTTGGCCTGCCGCAGCTCTTCCAGCAGCCGGGTGAGCTGGCCGGGGGGGGGGGGGGGGAAGACGGGTTAATAAGGTGCTGTGGGTAAGATTCAAGGGCCGTCGTTTGTGTGTCGTTTCGTAGAAATGCCATAGCCACCTAGCCTGGCAAGCCAGACCTACATCAGAAAGATGTAAGGTCTGGATCAGCTCCATTGGCAGTGTGGGCGGGATAAACGGTTGTCTTTCAAGTTCCCTCTGCACGCAATAGGATAGCGCTACAACCAATCAGAGCAACGAAGAAGGTGACGTAGTCAGAGCGACGGCTCTGACTACGTAATTAATCAAAACTCCGAATACATATTTCTTTTCGAGGAAAGACTTCAGTGCCGTTCTTTGTTCTTTTCTCAAATAAAATGTTAACTTCCAAGTCTTGAAGAGTCGCGGCCAAAGCCGAGTGGAAAGACAGCCGTTCGCCAGCAGCACAACTCTGTCGTCATGGTAGCCCGGCTTCCGACTCCGCCCCTCACGCTGTGATTGGTCTGACATACTTGGTGTTTCCAGCACCAAAAAGCCGACGGAGCCGTGCTAGACCTACCTAGCTGCCAAATAAATTTGCTGCCGCTAGGGGGTGTCTAGAGTTCTAGGCTAATAGCCATTATATTAAACACAGAATGAGACCTAAAATTGAATCTTCCTTCCTTTCTAGCTCGTCCGGTGTGCGACCCGTTTTAGATTCAAGCTCTGCTGGAGCCGAGCCGATCCCCTCTTCCCACAGTACCTAAGGGGGGGGGGGGGGGGGGGCACAGTTTGGGAATCACTGATGCAAACTAAAAAACACCAGCCAGGGGCTTTACAACCCTACCTGATTCTGCAGCGTTTCCTCTCGTATTTTGGACACTGCGAGCGCGTCCTTGGTGCCCTGCGACTCTTTCACCTGCTCTCTCAAATGCTGCACCACGATCTGCACACAGAAGAACACA
Source organism: Merluccius polli (assembly GCA_030340625.1). Taxonomy (NCBI): domain Eukaryota; kingdom Metazoa; phylum Chordata; class Actinopteri; order Gadiformes; family Merlucciidae; genus Merluccius; species Merluccius polli. Next base: position 6,513 of record JAOPHQ010002155.1, read on the forward strand.
CGTGGAAAGAAATTAAATTAAACGCGGAACGACAACACGCAAGGCGCAAAGCCAAACCAGCAGTGCGCTGTGACACGCGTGTCAGTGTCCGCCGACGTCACCTCCTGCGTGTTGAGTGCGTTGGACAGCTGGGCCACCCGGGTCGAGGAGTGGCCCTGGGCGTGGCTGGCTCGGAGCTGGTCCAGCTCCAGGCGGTGTTTGGCCGCCAGCGAGGAAAGCTGCTCCGCCGCGCTCTCCTTCAGCCTGGACACACACAGCGGCGTTGAAATGCAGACTTGAAATGCAAACGCTTGGAAGAGATTACGGTGATTCTGATTCTCGAAGCCTCTATGAACACACACACCTGCGACCGCGTAACAATTTTATTTTTTACTATGAACGGTGCCGCTGGTGCAAAAATGCTAGCCTGTGTTGCCTTGGCAACCAGTTTGCCGTCTTGAGGAAACAATATTGCTTGGCGGAGGAATGATGGCGTTGCGCCTAACAACGCCCCCTAGCTGTTCTGAAATCACTGTAAACCTGACAGTGTGTGAAAGGGGAAATTCAGTGCGAGACATCAGACATCTGTCCAGATTAAGAAGAACCTCACTTTGTATCCGTTCATTGTGAGTACATTACATTTTAAGACACGGAAACTGAAATAAAGCTTGCTCACAACTAACCGATAGACACACAGTGAAATGTTCCCGAGAAGAATCGCAGGTTGTGTGCTTGCGGTGTAAGTACCTGCGGAGCTCCTCCTGGGCTTGGGCCAGGGCTAAGTCTGGCTCCCCTCCCTCCTCCAGCCTCCCCAGGCGCTCCCGCAGGGCCTCGTTCTCCTCCAGCACCTCGGTGATGTGGCTGCCGGCGAAGGCGCCGGGCTGGTAGGTCTTCTCGTACTGCGCGGCCGGGAACCTCTCCTCCCGCTCCTGCTCCTCCTCCTCCGCTCCACCCCCCACGCCTCCGCCTCCGCCACCACTACTACTACCACTGCCTCCACCGCCGCCGCCGCCCGCCTGGGAGTTGCCGGGCGGCACGGCCCTGGTTCTGGTGGCGTTGGCCGGGCGTTGGCCCTCCCCTCGGGGCCAGGGGCCCGACAGCAGGGTCTTCCGCTCCCTCTGGAGGCGCTCCACGGTGCGGCTCAGCTCCTGCACCGAGCGGGTCTTGGCCGCCAGCTCCTGGGTGAGCCGCTCGATGCGCACGCCGAACGCCGCCTCGCTCTGGACCTGGTGTCGGGACGGGCTGCGCCGGACCCGCTCTGGCTCCGTTGGCTGGGCCTGCTGGGAAAATGAGGTTTGGTTTGAGGTGTAATGTGTGCACGTGTTCATTTGCCACAACTGCGCAACGTCAGTTACACCATGTTGACACGACCGAACGCGTTTTTGCTTACGACTGAACATAGCGGCGCTAAATATGTTTAATTCACATCCCCATTAGCTTCCACAGTGTGGTTGCTAATCCTCCTGGGGTCCACACAAAAACACCACCAATAAACACAGACAATAATTAAAATCACACTATAAACAGAAAAGGGAAAACAAGCCACCCATAGGCCTACAGATAAGTGAAATGACTCTTGTACATATGAAATGACAAACAATAGCGACCTACAGTTTAACGTGTTTGTCATGTACCTTTCTGGACAGCTGCTGCTGGAGCGACTGGATGTGTTCCTGCAGGGCGAGCTCCGCCCTGCGGTGCGTCTCCATCACACGCTGCAGCTCACTGCCCTCCGCCGGGGGGGCGGGGGGGGCACCGCAGGCCGCGCTCTCCTGGTCCCGCGCCTGGACCAGTTTCTGCTCCAGCTCTGAGATCTGCTGCTCATAGTGAAGCTGGAACACACACACACACACACACACATGCGTATGGACGTAACTCAATTGGTCTCCAACAAAAACGTCAAACCTTCTTTTATCCACTTTAATAACCTTTCCTTACATGACTCACTTGAGTAAAAGTAAAAAGTAGCTCATTTAAAATGTAGGGTTAGTAGGCGCAGTTCATAAAAAACTCTGTAAGGGAAGTGATTTAAAATGTAGCAAAGTACATTGATTATTACCTCAAACTAATTATACTTTTTATAAGATATACAATATTTTTTATAAGATATACAAAAGTACAAATAAAATTACTGATTTTATAAATTACTCAAAAAGTACACCAAAAAGCTCCTCAATTACAGTAATGATACTAATTACTATACTAATACTCCTTTCCATCTCTGCTGATTGGTGACTCGTACCACACCTTGATCCTCTGGAACTGTTGCTCCATGGCTCGCAGGCCGCGCTTGGCCTCCTCCTTATGACTGTCCAGCTCCGCCTCCAGGCGCTCGATCTTGCGCTCCAACAGGCTGGTGACCTGAGTGGGCGGGGCGGTCTTGGTAGCGTCTCCGCCCCCCGGGCCGCTGGCGGCGGCGGCGGCGTAGATCAGGGCAGGGAGGGAGTTGGGGTGGCGCCGTCTCAGAATGTCCTCCAGCTCTTTAACCTGGTTGGGGGACAAGCGGTTGTCGTCCGAGGAGATCGGAAACACAACGCGATGGGAAGAGAAGGGGTCATGTGTTGTGGCTTGGCTTGTTTAAAGTGTCACTGAACCCACAATCCACAATTCATTTTTAGTATGTATGTGCCTGTATGCTAAAGCCTGTATGCTAGCCTGTGTTTGCTTGGAAACTATTTGAGGACTTAAATTAACTGGAAATATATTGCTTGGCTGAAGAATGATGATTTTTTTTCAATAAATGATCACATTTTATGTTGCTGTGTTTATTTTGTGAAATCTTATGGGGGCGTTCAGCCTCTCGTGGCTTGTTGCTCAAATGTACCTGTCGCTCCAAAGCCTGGATCCTTTTAGCGTCTCCGGTCTTCGCCTTGCTGTGTTGCTGACTGCTGCTTTTCCGCACTTCCACCTTGAGGTTTTCTAACTAGAGTGGAGGAAAAATCCAGAAACCATGTTAACTGCTCTCTTTTTATTGGGTTTGCCTTGTGTCTCACTACGGGGAATACCGCATCAGCAGCAACACCTCCGCTGCACTTCTACACATTCATTTTGAATCCTCTTTGAAAGGATTTGGCGTCGATATAAAATAACCTTACCATCAAATCAGTTGATAATGTGATTTTAGATTATTGCAATTGCCATGTGTGTCAAAATAAATAAACAGGGCACTATATTACCTAAACAGTATAAGTCCAACCTCCCTCACCACTGTCAGTTGAAACTTATTAGATTTGTTTTCATCTCTCACCTCAGCATACAAACAGTTTCATTGCACAACTCCATGGAGGAAATATGCCCTCAAAATGATCAAATATGAGGTTTGAAACGTCAGTTAGAAAGGAAAAATTGTTTTAGTCCGATAGCATACTTTACATTTCGCTATACTTCAATGTAATGACCCTCATTCAGACTGTTTAGAATGATAATTTGAATTCATAAGCAAATTGTGATATTTATCGATGCCGTGTGCAATTCCCCATAATTATCGTGATACAAAATGTTTCCATATTGTCCACTTCCAAACCTACAGTAACATAAAAACATTTCTGGTTCGTCGTCCAAAGTGACAAGGCCTGCACTTTGCCAATGCCGTTACTAGTAATGTACTGTAATGAAGCAGCTCGGCTCAATATCAGAAAGCCTCTCATAATCCGACAGCCTCTCTGTAGCAACAGATGCCCAGATGGATCCACTGCCCACACAGTGCGTCTACAAATAGACTTGAGTTGGCATATGCTCACCTGTCACCTGTAATCATGTTGTTACAGTGGGGATTCGTGTTCTGTGGCTGCCTACTGCCTTTCATAGCCTGTGTCTGTAGGGAGTCAGCTTTAATGGCATTTGACTGGTTTACACTTATGCAATGTACTAGAGCCCCGACCGATATGGGATTTTTAAGGCCGATACCGATACAAATATTTGATGATTTAAAAATCCGATATTCCGATATATAGGCCGATATATATATTTAAAAAAGAAATTCCAGAAACACGTAACAAAACATAAACAGATATCCCTAACATTAGTTATATGTAGTTATTTATGAGTCCTCGCTAAAATAATAGGATAATACAGTGAACACACTTCACTGATGGGTCACACCGCGAGCGACATGAGCAGCAGGGGGCGCTGTGGCCGCTGGCTGCTGGCTGCCGTCGTCAGGGGGCGGGGCTTCAAGCAGCACTGCAGACATCAAGTTCGGTTCCGCCCATTGCAATATCAAGTTTGTAGTAGAGCTATTCGGCAGGCCGGCGTGACAAGCATGTTCAAATAACAATTTCCACGTTTCCCCTGTTTATTATTTAGTAATCAAAATAACAGAAATGGAGATAAAGCATTATAAAGTGTAAAACACACTGCCGCCGCGGCGCGTCTATGACACAAGTGCCGCCCGTAGCACCCATAGGAATATAGTCGTCTCCAGAGCAGAAGGAAAACTAAAGAAAAAAGCGCCTTTTCGGCGGCACTTGATGCACGGCGACGCTGTGAAATAGGACAGTGGCGTGAAGTGTAGCGGGTTGCTGCTTCACGCCGACGCCGCTCATTTGCATAAAGTTAAACTAATTTCAACTCTCCTCGTCGCGCTGGACGCTGGTGTTGCGCTGCTCGCTGCCGCCGCGGGGGCCGGCCGCTCCTCGTCGGCAGCGCACATTGAAAATGAAGGACTGCCGGCCGCTTTTGCTGCTCGTGTCGCTCGCGGTCGTGGATAACTCGTTCGCTCTGCCCGACTCCGGCTGGATCAGCTGGTTGTAGGGGTTATGGCGTTATAACATGGTTGAAGGGGGTTTCGTCCGTTTTTTTAAATATTAATTTATCGGCTATTATAAATGCCGATACCGATAGTTTGGAAAATGCCTAATATCGGCCGATAATATCGGCCCGCCGATATATCGGTCGGGCTCTACAATGTACCCAAGACCAACCTAGGACCAGCCCAATACCAGCCTTAGACTGGCCTAAGACCAGCTCCACACCATCCTAAGACCAGCCCAAGACCAACCTAGGACCAGCCCAATACCAGCCTTAGACTGGCCTAAGACCAGCTCCACACCATCCTAAGACCAGCCCAAGACCAACCAAGTAGATTTTAAAGGGCCCCTGTTTTACCACCAAGTGTGATGGGATTACCCATTAGAAGCCGTTTCAAAATTGTGATGTCACTACCCTTTCGTGACATCACAAGTGGGAGTGTCCACCCATATGTATGATGAGTAGATCAGTCTACCAGCCTGCCCAGACGACTGTACCGACCGGTGGGCGTATCTATCCATCATGCATCTGGGTGGACACTCCCACTTGTGATGTCACTAGAGGGCAGTCACATGAGTCAATTTTGAAACAGCTTGTAATGGCCCTTGGCTCATCGCACTCAAACCTGGTGGGAAAAAATAGGAACCATGAGCCCTCTCCCGCAGCCCTCTGGCCCACCTGCTCCTTGAGCTGCTGGGTCTCGGCTGTGGCGGGCCCTCAGCCTGGCGGCGTCCCGGTCCAGCAGCTGTTGGTTCTCGGCGTACCATCGGAGCTTCTTCTGCAGCGCCGCCACCTCCTCCCTGTGCCTGTCCTCCTGCACGTGCAGCTCAAAGCCCTTATCACCTGGTGGGCAGGACAACACACATGCACACACACACGCACACACACGCATACACACACACACACGCGCGCGCGCGTGCACGCACATACACACACAATCAATGACCAAGGAGTTCACTTTGCCGAACAGTGTGTCTTTCGGGATCTGTGTCCTTCGGAATCACCTGAGGTGGAGAGGACCTGGGCCGTCAGGTCTCTCTCTCTCTTCATTAGCTGGAGGTCCACCTCCAGGGCCTGATTTTGCTGCCGGAGGCTGCGGCTCTCCTCCGAGATCTTGGCCTCACTCTTCTGCGAGCACACAAACGCACACACACACACACATGCACATGTACACACACATGCATGCACACACACACACACACACAAACAAACGTGTGCACGCACACACACACACACACACACACACACACGATAGCATTAGAAAATAAATATAATGGAAAGGCAGGAGCAGTGGTAGTGTTTGTGCTGCTGCTCACCTGGATAGCTTCCATTTGTGCCAGCAGCTGTGTCATGCGGCGGGTGTGATCCATGGGGCAGACATTCAGCGGCGCTCCGGAGGCCATCTTCAGCTGTTCTCTGAAAATGAACACATTTATTCTTTTGTTCAGATTTTTGTTCAACATTTTTTCGTTGGCTCAGCCATCAACGTAATGAGCGCTGATATGCCAATGCTGCGCGCTGCCCTCCAGGTGAACTCACTTCGCAAGCCTCAGCTCATTCAGCAACCTCTGGTTCTCAGCAAACATGGCCTCTTCTGTAGCTCTGCTCCTACTCTGCTGGGCTTTCATCTCAATGTAAAGCTTCTCGTTTTCCTGGAATGAAAAAATAAAGTTCAGTTCAAATTTGCTGCGGCCACACAGCAGGAAAATAAAAGTCCCTTTATAACCATTAGGGCTCGGATGATTCGATACCATCCCATTACTTGGATATGTATTCCGATTTTATTTTTCAGAAGTATTGCAATTCGACATTACAATTTATTGCGACTAGACCATGGGAAAAAGTAAAATCGTAAACTTCTAGAGACTGTATGTCATGAGGCATATTTCCAAAAACCATGCACATCACATGTCAGTCTTTCTGCCTTTTATTTTAGCAGCATCATTGCTATACTGGGAGGATTTAAGGGACGGTTACATGCTATACTGTTGATGTAGTGTACTTCTTGTATGCATTTAATGTGTGATTAGATTGTGATTTTTTTCCCCACTCCTAATAACCATCCAGACAGACATTGTGTTCACCTGGTGGTAACCCTGGATGATGGTCTCTTGCTGCTGTGCTTCTTTCTCCAGGAGTTGGAGCCTCTCCTTGGTCATTGGGTCTGCAGCCTCGCCCCACCGCTTGGCTGCCTGGCTGCTGGACTCCTCTGCACTGCGCAGCTAAATCCATGGTTTTAGCAACGGTCAGTCAAGATAAGCCCCGCCCTCCTGAGACCACCTGATCTCACCAGGTCACATTCTTCATTCATACATTCATTAAAAGGAGTTCGGTCTTGACATGCTCTATTTGAAAAGTGTCCTGAGATAACTTCTGGTATGAATTGGCGCTATACAAATACAATTTAATTGAATTTAATTCTGATTCTCCCTGCAGATCAGTCGGCCTCGAGCCCGTAGAAAGACTCTCTCACAAAAATTATAAAATTATAGGACCAATCAGTGCTAGGGGCAGGGGCAACGACAAAATGAAAACTGTTGACGCTCATTTTGAATATATAACATTCCTGAACCTTGATGAACTGTCTGTGCTTTATTGATAACAAGTACTGGGTCACTGATAAGAAAAATCACCCTTGGAAAATGTGTACATGTCTGTGCTCATGCGCTCACTCAATACCTTGCTCTGTAGAACGTAGTTCTCCTGTTTGAGTGCACTGAGCTCTTCCCTGTGCTGCATCTTCATCTCCTCCAGTCTCAGGTGAAGGTCACTCTCCTTGTGGGCCAGATGGTCTCTTTCCTTCTGGGCCAATCCCTCAACCACAGAGCACTCCTCAACCTTCAAACATGGAAAGAGAGAGCAGAATAGAGCAGAAGGGATCAAGATTTTGAAAATAAGCAAGCAGAAAAAAAAATCCCCTTCCGGTCTGCTCCCTTCCTCCCTACGTTTCTCCACCATTGAGAAGTGTTCCTACATTGCTCTCTGCAAGCCCCTGGGCTCCTGTGGCCGTGTCTTTGCGGGCGTTGACATCCCAGGTAGCCATGGCAACCTGCGGACCAGTGGCGCCGACCTGCTTTTGGAGGAAGGCGGCGAAGGACTGGACGGACGCTATGAGGTCGTCGTTTACCCGCGGACCTGCGTCTGCAAGCACACAGAGAGTTGGTGTTAAAAAGAGACACGAGCATAGACGTTGATACGGAGACAGTGAGGCTCTATGTGTGTTTTAAAGGGCCCCTATGTGAGTGTGATTAGCCGTTTAAAAAATGGTCACGTGACTACCCTTTAGTGACATCACAAGTGGGAGTGTCCACCCAGATGTATGATGACTAGATCAGTCTACAAGCCTACCCAGTGGACTGCACCAGCTGGTAGGCTTATTCAATTCAATTCAATTCAATTTTATTTGTATAGCGCCAATTCATAACAGAAGTTATCTCAGGGCACTTTTCAAATGGAGCAGGTCTAGACCAAACTCCTAATAACATTTACAGAGACCCAACAGTACCACCATGAGCAAGCACTTGGCACGGGGGCAAGGAAAAACTGCCTGTTAAAAGGCAGAAACCTTGGACAGACCCTTCGGCTCTAGGTGGGTGGTCATCTGCCTTGACCAGTTGGGGTGAGAGAGAGAGAGAGAGAGAGCGAGAGCGAGAGAGAGAGAGAGAGCAAGCAACTACATCAATGCACTAGCACCAATGATGGGGGACAGCGAGCAGCAACAACAGTAACTGTATATAACTGGTAACTGATATTAGCAATGGCAGTCAAGCAGGACCATGGAGGCTCCGCCAGGATCCATGAGAACCTGCGAGACGAGGAAAACACAAGAACTCCGGGGAAGAAGTGTTAGTAACATGCATTGATGGGACATGAATGTGTGCACACAGAGAGAGAGAGAGAGAGAGAGAGAGAGAGCGAGAGACTCAGTGCACCAAGGGAAATCCCCCGATAGTCTAGGCCTATCTATCCATCCTACATCTGGGTGGACACTCCCACTTGTGATGTCACTAGAGGGTAGTCCCTTGTAATGGCTAATCACACGCACACCTGGTGGTAAAATAGGAGCCCTTTAACATTGTTAGTTACTTACTACTTTCAAGGCACTCCTTCGCAGGCGTCGGGCTGCGTTGCACGAGCCGAGCGACTGGCTTCCTCTGGGTGGCCGGAGGAGACGCTTTCCCCCCTGACTTTCCCCCCTGACCGCAGGCCTGTTGGGACTGGAGAACCTGCAGGCGGTGGCGTAGCGGCCCTCCTCCTTGGCCTTTGAACCCCGCAGGGCGGAGGTGAAGGTTGTTTTCCTGGTGGAGGACACAGAGGGCCCTGCCGACCGCGGAGACCTGGGGCTTCTGCAGAGAGAAACCAAGAAGTGTTCACAGACACGTTAGGATTCATGCACGTCGTGTTGAATTACCTCAATCCCTCCCAAACGAAACGTGCAAAGCAGTTTAAGTTTAGCTTGAGGGGGTTAAAACCTTTTTACATTGGAAAGAAAATGAGAGTATGATAAAGGCTTGCGAGAATAGCGTTGATGAATAATTGATGTCAGCAGGAATATACATAAAAAACAACTTATGTATGTATCACAACTTAATGGGATTTGTGATACATTCTACTGTGAGTTCTATTGGACATACTCGGACATAATAAGTGACCTATAAGACATCTTAAATGTGGATCTATTGGGAGCGGTTGTTCATCAGCATGTTCATGATACACTCTCTTTTACCTGCTTAGCTCTGCTGGCCTGTGTGGATGGGAAGGGAGTCAGGCTGTCGTGGTCCAGGTCCTGGTCTTCCATCAGCCTCTCGACCTCCTCTCTGACGCTCGGCACCCGCCTCCGCAGAGGGGCGTCTGGGGACCGTAGGCCCGGAGGATCCCCCTGTTCCCCCCCGGTGCCGCCTCAGGGCCCCGGCTTCACGCCCGCCTGCCTCCGCTCGACGCTCCCCAGGCCTCAGGTCAAGGCCAGGTCCCGAGGTGCTGCGTACAACAAGAACAGACATACAACAACGTTTACGATCCCAAACAAACCACTGTAAACAGACATGAGACAAGCCTCACGACCTTTCACGTTTTAGACGGATTAGAAGACCTCCGACACAAAAACACAAATACAAAGATCAGATTCGGAGAGAAATCCAGAGCCAGTTGTGTGTTTCATTGTGACCTGGTGGGCTGGAGGGTGAAGCTCCTGAGGTCTCTTGTCTCGGGTCGAATCGGCCCTCATCAGCTCTTCTGCAGTGGGCAGCTCTGAAACACGCACACAACCCCGTGGTCAGCCGCTGTCAGCTTATCTCAGCAGTGCTGCTTATCTGACAACAACAGTATCCTGCGGCACACGCATGATGTTATCGCGGCAACACAGCTTGTGCATGCCGCGGGAGGCAAATTAATATCAATTTAATACAGAAAAGTTTGACATTTATTGGTTTGAGGTTTTATTATTATTCCCCCCCCCCCCCAACAGTCTTGTGGGCCTACTAGCTTCTTTGTTTGTTACATGTGTGTGTGTGGTAATGTGTGGTTTTCAGTTAAAAATGGCAAACCCTGTCTCTTGCCCCTTCCTTTACTGCAGAGGGCTCACGCGATGCTTACACTTTAAGCACTGCATTCAACTGTATGTTTTTCCAGCCAATTTAGTGCACCATAGAAGAAGACAAAGTATGCATGTACTCGAACTAGGCTAACATTAAATAGAGCAACAACATCCAAATACCAAACATTCAATGCCATTTTATTATTTTATTTTTTTTTCTTCAACCTGATCCGTTGGTAGAGGCAGGCAGGTGGTCTCCTCGGTTATGTTCCAGGGGGGAGGCAAGGGGAGAGGGCCTGCTGCTCCAGCCCTCTCCCCTCTCCTCTGTGTCGCTCGGAGCATCGCTTATCTGTCTGTACGCCTCTTGGACTGCCTCCATCTCGCTGCCGCCGCTCTGTACGTAAGACTGACCTGCATATCAGAGAGAGAGAGAGAGAGAGAGAGACTGCACATCAATATTAACAACAATACTAGTGATGGTAGAAGGACTGTCCATTGAGTATCTGTGTAGTGTACTCCTTCTTTTCACTTTTTATTCATTCAGCTGAGGCTTTAATCCGAAGCGACTGACACTGAATTTGGATCCGTGGCTTTAGCAGGAGCTGTAGTTACCTTTGTCCACCACCGAGACGGCCGGGTCCTTCACGCCGTGCTGCCTGGACGGGGCCCGTCCGTCGGTGGACTCCAGAGAATCATAGAGAGACACTGACGGAGAGAAAACCACAACCTAATGAGATTTTCTCCTGGTACACAATGTTACATGAGTCTCTCTGGTAAGGCTATTCAGACTTAGATTTAGACACAGACTCATACATAACCGTAACTATAATGCCAAGGGAATCTTTCTTTACCTTTGGAAACCAAGGAAGACATTTGGAGCGTCTGAAAAAAAGGTAAAACAAAGTTTAATCATACAAAATTCATATCAAAGTAAGGTCAAATGGCACGAGTAAAATCACACGAGACATGTGAGTGAGGACAGATATCTTCTCAACTTTTACACCATAAGACGTCTTTCCTACTTCACCACGCAGAGATCACAGACCGGAGACACCAGCTGCTCCAACACACACACACACACACACCACACACACACACACACACACACACCACACACACACACCACACACACACAACACACACACACACACACACACACACCCTTCTCTGGGAGGCTCCTTCCTCGCTCTCCCTCATCTTCAAAGTGATCACTGTAGTTGGGGGAGTCTGCACGCGCTGAAGGACCAGAAGACACCATTGATGAGGTTCAAACGTGTTCAGGGGGAGACCGGGATTTGAATGTGAATTCAGCGCAGGCCCTTTTTTTTTTTTTTTTTTTACCCGGAGAGAATGCTTTCAGCTCGCTGGCCTTTGATCCTCCTCAGATTCCCCCGCGGCTTCCTCTGGTTTCCTAGGAAGAGCACACCGTCGCTTGCTTTACAGTCCCCAGAAATAACCTCACATCTTTAAATGCACAACATAGGCAGAAAAAGAGCAGCCGCATCTGTTTGATTGGCATTGTGTGTGTGTGCGTGTGTGTGTGTGTATGTTAGTGTTCCTGTGTGCCTTTGTTTGCATTTCTTTATGTGTGTGTGCATAGCTATCAGCACTGGGTTTTGGAAATAAGGTATATTTTCTGGCGGCCTGCCCAGGGCCGTCCCCACCCATCCCAGCCACTGTCCACACACCCCTTTACATTTTGACAAGGGTACACACACAGTGAGTCCTAAAATCACCACTTGCTTCAAAATATCAGTGCAAGAAGGATTGGGTTAACTAGTTCCTACATTAAGTAAGTGACTACAATTAGGTGGTTATCAAATGGTTTATCTTCTTATAAACCTTTTAAAGCTTAAAAGTACAGGAGACTTATGGGAAAATATTTAAACGGGGAGGACAGCGGGAGAGAGAAGGGTAAAATACGGGACCATCCCGGGAAAAACGTGAGGGTTGACAGGTATGGTGTGTGTGTGTGTGTGTGGTGTGTGTCCGTATACCTAAGGCTTGCGGCGGCGGTGGAGCTTGTGGAGTCCAGCTCTCTGTTGAGCTTGGAGTAGTCCAGGGTGGACGAAGCCCCCGCCTCCAGCCGCGCAAAGAACCTGGCCTTCTCCTCCTCTTCCTCCAGAGTCTCGAGGCCCGGGCCTCTGGGTTCAGGTAAGGCCCCGATGCCAGCTCTGAGTCTGTGCACACACACACACGCAGGCACGCGCAGGCACGCGCACACACAAACATACACACACACACACACACACACACACACACACGCACACATACATTACATCTTCTATTACAATTGCTGATTTTGACATTTGCATTTAATCAGCGTTAATGCAGTCAGACTATGATTGAGCTTTTAAAATGTAAATAGTCCAAAGACTGATCCGTTCGACTTTCGGGTGGGCTCATCCCTAAAATGTAATCGCTAAAAAAAGCAACATAACAAATGTCTCTGTACAGAGTCAGCAAGCAAATATAAACATGTCAGTAGATGATGGCAGCAGGAGGCAGGAGCTATGGTTGTTTCCCCATCTAACATCAAATTCTTTATTTGATTCACTTCACTTCATTCCAATGCAATTCGCTGATGTGCGTTCAAATGTAGGCCTAATACAGAATAAATATAGAATAAATACATTAGAATAGCATACAGGCCTTAAAAGTGAACCCCCCCCCCCCCCTCTAAGACGTTAATGGTGCAGTCCTCATACTACAAATGTGGAAAATTATTCAGTGATTTTTTTGTCAATCTCAAAATGTGTTAAAATGGTGCCTTTACGTACCATCTTTATAAAAAAACATCCCATATATCCCGAGGGAGGATACTATTAGAGACCCCTTGTCGTATGATGGGAGAGGTTTCATAGTTTTTGGAAATAGCCATAGGAGCCCAGCAGCACAGGCGCGCTCCCGCTGGGATTGCTCGTGCCGACGGGACAGAAACAAAGGGAAAAAAAAGAAAAAAGTAGCCAACAATAATAGTTTGCAATGGGCTCATTACATTGTCCATGATGCCATGCTTAGCATATCTATATCGTACGCAACCCCAAAGAAACAAAAAAGTCGATAAATCGGTAATTGAGCGCTTTCCCCTTTAATTCCCCACAGGTGCTCTCGTCTCGCGCCTCTCGCTCACAGCCAATCACCCGCGCGCCTTCTCATTAGGCCGTTAATTGAGCTCACCTGAGTCTCCCCGGTTTTTGTCTTTTTTAAACCCGACATTTTTGTGCGGCTCATTTTTTTTTGGTTCGACGCGACGATCCGGACACACGTGGCCACCAACGGGGGACGCGTCCACGAGGAAAACCCCGCAGTGAGTAGCAACGCAACGTGTATTACTTTCACTAAGCTTGGTTAAAGTGGTCTGGATGTGATTTGTGATTTTTGTTTTTGTTTTTTTGTTTTGTGCAACCGCACACATTACACTCTCTTCCTCTCCCCCATCCCACACACACACACACACACACACACACGCTGTCGGTATGTCGGGTCAGTGGTTCTGCTGAATGCAGTTTTGAGTGCAGTGTTGTAGCAGGTTGTTGTGTTGTACACGTGGGGGGGGGGGGGATTTTTTTAGTTTGACTGGAGTCAACTAACCTGACTTGACTGATCTATCACCAACCACCTCATTGTGTGCTCTGGTCACTCGTGATGAAAAAAGGATGGGTGGAAAGAAAAGGATGGATGGAAAAAACTGCTTGCAGCAGCTGTGAGGGGAGAAACTCATTGAAGTCAAAACTAATGACTGACTTGCCTAAACTATCACCGACCACCTCATTGTGTGCTCTGGTCACTCGTGATGGAAAAAGGATGGATGGATGGAGGAAAAGGATGGATGGATGGAAAAAGGATGGATGGAAAAAAACTGCAGCAGCTGTGAGAGGGGAGAAACTCATTGAAGTCAAACAGTAAGTAGACACAAAACTAACTAAATGACTGACTGTGCCTAAACTATCACACGACCACCTCATCGTGTGCTCTGGTCACTCGTGATGGAAAAAGGATGGATGGATGGAGGAAAAAGGATGGATGGATGGAAAAAGGATGGAAGGATTGAAAAAGACTGCTGCAGCAGCAGCTGTGAGAGGGGGGGAGAAACTCATTGAAGTCAAACAGTCGCGTAAGTACCCCTGGGGAGTGTAGCCCATACTACACACTTCTCCACTGGCTTGTTTGTTTGATACAAAGGCCACTGGATTTACAGGGTCATCCTTCATGGGAACGTGGCGTCATGTGCAATGCTGCTGCTGAATGGGCGGGGTTGACCGGCACAGCGCCCTCTCACAACCCTCCCACCCTGGGAGCCTGGAGACCCGAGATGAGGGCAAGTACTGCGGCTGAAGGGTAAAGGACGTCTCCAAAGTTGAAAGGACCGTCACGAGGAGGAGGAGGAGGAGGATGTGTGCTGCTCTTGAGCCATCAATTACCCCCACTGGACGCTGGACTAAAAACCAAATCTTGTTCAGACTGGAGACGACTGATGTGGGCATGTTGCGGTTTGGTTGAGTTGGTTGTTTTGGCTTGAAGGTAGATGGTGGGCTTGAAGGTAGATGGTGGGCATGAGGTAGAAGATGTGTTGTGAGCTTTACACCCCTGGTTGGCTTGGTAGGTCGGCGTGCTAGAGGTAGAAGATGTGTTGCTGTACTCCCTGATTTACACATGCACTGGCACACACTACTCAACACTCCCATTTCTTGTCTACTCTTTCCTTTTTTCAACTTTCAATACATTAAGCTGCTGTTGACTGCGGCTCTGGTTTGTTATTTTACCTTTTTTATTTTACTTTTTTATTTTTGAGCAATGTCACACGCACTACCACAAAACACTCATTTCTTGTCTACCCTTTCCTTTGTCTCCCGTTTTTTCTTTTTTAAACCTGAAATTTTTGGGCGCTTTTTTTTGGTTGGACACAACAATCCGGACACACGTGGCCACCAACGGGGGACGCATCCACGAGGGAAACCCGCAGTGAGTAGCAACGTGTATTACTTTACATCTCCCTGCATACTTTTTTATTTTTATTATGTGCAATGTCATTTTAATTCTGTGCAATGTGGTTTCATGTATTTGCTTTGCCCTTTAGTAGGGTCCTTTTGTTCAGGCTAGTGTAAACTCAGTTTGGTTTGTGGGAAGGCATTTGTTAAAATTGGTCTGCTCCAACGCAACTGTGTTGTGAGCTTTACAGCCGTAGTTTGGTAGATGGTATGCTCGAAGCAACTGTGTTGTGAGCTTTACAGCAGTAGTTTGGTAGATGGTCTGCTCCGACGCAACTGTGTTGTGAGCTTTACAGCCGTAGTTTGGTAGATGGTCTGCTCCGACGCAACTGTGTTGTGAGCTTTACAGCCGTAGTTTGGTAGATGGTCTGCTCCGACGCAACTGTGTTGTGAGCTTTACAGCAGTAGTTTGGTAGATGGTCTGCTCCGACGCAACTGTGTTGTGAGCTCTAACAGCAGTAGTTTGGTAGATGGTCTGCTCCGACGCAACTGTGTTGGGAGCTTTACAGCAGTAGTTTGGTAGATGGTCTGCTCCGACGCAACTGTGTTGTGAGCTTAACAGCAGTAGTTTGGTAGATGGTCTGCTCCGACGCAACTGTGTTGTGAGCTTAACAGCAGTAGTTTGGTAGATGGGTCTGCTCCAACGCAACTGTGTTGTGAGCTTAACAGCAGTAGTTTGGTAGATGGTCTGCTCCGACGCAAACTGTGTTGGGAGCTTTACAGCAGTAGTTTGGTAGATGGTCTGCTCCAATGCAACTGGGTTGGGAGCTTTACACCCCTGGTTGGCTTGGTAGGCACACATTACTTGAAACACTCTCCCATTTCTTGTCTACTCTTTCCTTTGCTTCAACTTTCAATACATTAAGCTGCTGTTGACTGCCGCTCGGTTTGTTATTTTACCCTTTTTTATTTTACTTTTTTTATTTTTGTGCAATGTCACACGCACTACACAAAACACTCTCATTTCTTGTCTACTCTTTCCTTCGTCTCCCCGTTTTTTTCTTTTTTAAACCTGACATTTTTGGGCGCTTTTTTTGGTTGGGACACAACAATCCGGACACACGTGGCCACCAACGGGGGACGCATCCACGAGGAAACCCCCGCAGTGAGTAGCAACGTGTATTACTTTACATCTCCCCGCATACTTTTTTATTTTTATTATGTGCAATGTCATTTTAATTCTGTGCAATGTGGTTTCATGTATTTGCTTTGCCTTTAGTAGGGTCCTTTTGTTCAGGCCAGTGTAAACTCAGTTTGGTTTGTGGAAGGCATTTGTTAAATTGGTCTGCTCCTACGCAACTGTGTTGTGAGCTTAACAGCAGTAGTTTGGTAGATGGTCTGCTCCGACACAACTGTGTTGTGAGCTTTACAGCAGTAGTTTGGTAAATGGTCTGCTCCGACGCAACTGTGTTGTGAGCTTAACAGCAGTAGTTTGGTAGATGGTCTGCTCCGACGCAACTGTGTTGTGAGCTTAACAGCAGTAGTTTGGTAGATGGTCTGCTCCGACGCAACTGTGTTGTGAGCTTTACAGCAGTAGTTTGGTAGATGGTCTGCTCCGACGCAACTGTGTTGTGAGCTTAACAGCAGTAGTTTGGTAGATGGTCTGCTCCAACGCAACTGTGTTGTGAGCTTAACAGCAGTAGTTTGGTAGATGGTCTGCTCCGACGCAACTGTGTTGGGAGCTTTACAGCAGTAGTTTGGTAGATGGTCTGCTCCAATGCAACTGTGTTGGGAGCTTTACACCCCTGGTTGGCTTGGTAGGCACACATTACTTGAAACACTCTCCCATTTCTTGTCTACTCTTTCCTTTGCTTCAACTTTCAATACATTAAGCTGCTGTTGACTGCAGCTCGGTTTGTTATTTTACCTTTTTTTATTTTACTTTTTTATTTTTGTGCAATGTCACACGCACTACACAAAACACTCTCATTTCTTGTCTACTCTTTCCTTTGTCTCCCTGTTCTTTTCTTTTTTTAAACCTGACATTTTTGGGCGCTTTTTTTGGTTGGACACAACAATCCGTACACACGTGGCCACCAACGGGGGACGCATCCACGAGGAAAACCCCGCAGTGAGTAGCAACGCAACTTGTATTACTGGATTGATTTGTTGCTGTACTCCCTGATTTACACATGCACTGGCACACACTACTTGAAACACTCTCCCATTTCTTGTCTACTCTTTCCTTTGATTCAACTTTCAATACATTACGCTGCTGTTGACTGCAGCTCGGTTTGTTATTTTACCTTTTTTTAACTTTTACTTTTTTATTTTAATGTGCATGGTCACACGCACTACACACAACACTCTCCCATTTCTTGTCTACTCTTTCCCTTTCTTTCAACTTTCAATACATTTTATAAGCTGCTGTTGACTGCAGCTCGGTTTGTTATTTTACCTTTTTCTTATTTTACTTTTTATTTTTATTACAGTATGTGCAATGTCATTTTAATTCTGTGCAGTGTGGTTTCATGCATTTGCTTTGCCTTTAGTAGGGTCCTTTTGTTCAGGCCAGTGTAAACTCAGTTTGGTTTGTGGGAAGGCATTTGTTAAATCGGTCTGCTCCGACGCAACTGTGTTGTGAGCTTTACAGCCGTAGTTTGGTAGATGGTCTGCTCCGACGCAACTGTGTTGTGAGCTTTACAGCCTTAGTTTTGTAGATGGTCTGCTCCGACGCAACTGTGTTGTGAGCTTTAGAGCCGTATTTTTGTAGATGGTCTGCTCCGACGCAACTGTGTTGTGAGCTTTACAGCCGTAGTTTGGTAGATGGTCTGCTCCCGACGCAACTGTGTTGTGCGCTTTTACAGCCGTAGTTTTGTAGATGGTCTGCTCCCGACGCAACTGTCGTTGTGACGCTTTACAGCCGTAGTTTGGTAGATGGTCTGCTCCGACGCAACTGTGTTGTGAGCTTTGCAGCCGTAGTTTGATAGATGGTCTGCTCCGACGCAAACTGTGTTGGGGGCCTTTACACCCGTGGTTTTGTAGATGGTCTGCTCCGACGTAACTGTTGGGAAGCTTTACATCCGTAGTTCCAGCGCAACTGAATTTTGCATTTGTATTTGAATAGTATTGTTGAATACACTTTTTAGAATTCACTTTGGCAACCCTAAACATCTTCACTGGCAAAGTCAGCTGCTTTAGTACAACCAATTTGACGAATTTTATATTTCGACATCACTTTACGAATTTCATCAAGGGACCCCTTGGGAGATTTGTACGGACATCATGCTACCCTTCATATTGGTGAGTTAAGGAATTTAAGATTTCTAAATGCTTGACTAAGCAGGGAGTCATATACTAAAAGGTTTTTTTTTTGTTCAGGGGCAGTTTTAATTCCCAAGAAGTGCTCTACAGAGTTCGTCAAATCCAGGACTGGCGCTGGGAGCTACAGGTGGAAGGAGCCAGGAGCGGTCAAGTCCAACAGAGGTGGAAGGGTGAGACACTGAAATGTCAATCTTTGAATTTCTTTCTTGGCTTGGTTTAAATTGTTAAGAATGATTCCTTTGACATAAAGCAGCAGCAAATCCCATACACACAGATGTTTAAAAAAAAAGCTGTACCAATGAAATAAAATAAATGGGGAGAAAAAGAAATGTCCCTGTGTGCAAATAGAGCAAGTGTTGATTTTCAGAAGTGGCTGAGGTGCGCAGGTGGCGGTCTTCTGGAGGTACTTGTGGTGACCCAGCTTGTCTGAATAATAATGCTCAGGCCATGATGATCCAGCCCCTGCCCCTCATCCTATTCAGAGAAGGTAAATAAGCTGCCCACAACCTCTACTTAGCTTCTTAACCCTCTGGGGTCAAACGGCAGGATTATGATACATTTGTCATCTTATTTACATTAATAGCAAAACAAGTTGTTGTTGTTTTTTTTTGTATCTTACACGCTTGACGTTTTGACCTTGTAATCACCCTTCCCATGTGTCCACTGCCAAATCATGTATTTTTTAATTACTGTGAATTAGATGAAACCTAAAACTTTTCACACTAGAATTGGAGCCGCTGTTGTAGCTGCCCACCCATTCAGAAGACTATTCACATATTTATGATGACACTTTCAGTTTTGGTTTTGATCTTTTTGCGAGGCGTGGTGGAAATGCCCACAGACGTGCATTCAAAATCACTGAGTCGCTTGGTGACTAAATGGTGATGTTTTCTAAACCCCAGGACAGCAGCCTGGAGCAGTGGATGGACCAAGTCCTGCAGTACAGCGGCTTAGAATTTGAATTAGTTCTGATTAGCATGAATTCAACATGCTTAATTTTGGTTGGCAAGTTACTTTGACACCAGTGACTCATCTAGAAAACCCATCCTCTCTGGATCAGTAGTTCCTTTATTTTCTTTCAGGTGTAGATGGAGGAAGAGATGGTTGTGCAGCAGACGAGTGGCCATGGTGCAGAGAACCAGGTGAGCTGTGGTAAATATTTACTTTGCTTTTTTAATTGGACCAAATGTATCAAACAGCAAGGTCTGAAGACTAGGCTTTTCTGGGAACATCAACTGACTAGTGTTTTTTGTTATAACAAGTATTAATTTAGATGCAGTAACCTCAAATGCTCCACCCAACATGCTTTTAATATTTGTTAGAAACCTGGTAATCCAGCGCTTGCATTTTTCATTTGGTGCTGTAACTGATTTAATGCCTTTGATTGTTCTCGGCCTCACCTGTAAGTCTATATAAAATATTTGCTAAATTACCAAATGTAATTGGCCTGTGTTAAACCCCAGATGGTGCCGTTACTGCATTTACTTCACACATTTGGTTTTTCAAAATGTATTTTCTAAATCCTCCAGCACAATGTGAAAACTGATCTTTACTTTTGACAATTTACTACAGCGTGATGACTGACCCAGGATTGAGCTACACCAGTGTTCCTATACCGCCCGTCCACCCCTGAAGACACCTGGCTACAACCTGCACTCCCATCCACACCAAACATAACCACACAGAGTGCTAAAACTCCTGCCTACTACACACCAGACTGATAAGATGAACCATAGTATGTCACATTACATCACGTTTTGGGGGAGTATGTTTTCGAACCCCAATGTTTTGATTTGTCCATTTTATTTCTGTATACCATGTTGTGATCCCAGCTATTGTACTTCTAGCACACTTAACTGGGAACCCTCGTTTTAAGGGAACGACCAAAGGGACACGGTTGGAAACAAACTCTAAACTTAACCAACTCTAACCCAATGCTAACCTTAAACTTAACCATATAACTAATACCTAAACACTAACCTAATGCCTAAACCCTCTAAACTTAACCTCTAACCTAATGCCTAAACCCTCTAAACTTAACCTCTAACCTAAAAACCTGACCCTAAACTAACCTAATGCCTAAACCTTAAACTTAACCATCTAACCTAAAAACCCGACCCTAAACATCTCTTTAAAAAAAAAAAAAAAAAAAAAAACCTAAAAAAAAATAAAAAAAATGCCAAAACGCTCTAACTAATACCTCAACTTAACAATCTTTAACGTAGTACTAATCTAATAACTAATACCTAAACTTAAACATATACCTAAACACCGCTAAACTTTACCATTTCAAAACTTAACTTCAAAATGATAGCTAAACCAAACGAGTTCCTTGGTCTCTCCCCTCTTTTTCTTTAAAGGTTTCTCTTTTCTCCCATCGGGGTTTTGAGTTTTAATCCTCGAGGGCTTGAAGTGCTTCACATGATATTGAACACTTGTTGCATCATAAATAAACATGCTTCTAATTTATACACGTGTTGTACTTTTATGATGTGGAATTGGGCTCAGTCGACTGTCGATCATAAGATTGTATAAATGTAGGAGCCATTTATATACCCACCGATTTAGTTAGGTTAATTAGTTACATATCTTTAGCCACTTGTGGGAGTATTGCACTGGGTGTGGGCACGTCACTGGGAATAGGGTATATTTACAGGTGTGCTAGTCCACAACTAGGCAAAGGTGCTGTGATGGCGGGGAACAACACGGTTTCTTACCGTAGCCGTGAGCACCCCACATCCACCGACGGCATGCCCACAGCAATTATTCCATTAGCACAACCAGCACTCTTTATGACCACCACTGGTGAAGTACCTTTTTTACTATAAAGCATTTTCTACTTTTATAATAAACGGGAACACACACCCAAAGAGAACTGATGCCTGGACCATGGATTATTGCTACGTGTTGAACACTTGCCATCCATACCGAGGTTTATAGGATGGCCTCCACGATAACGATAAGGCTGCATGCTATGTAATGTATACTTGCCTGTTTCTGCCCCATGGCCATGATATTTAACTTTAACATTGTTTTGTAATATGAAGTCTATGCCTATCCCATTGAAGTATAATAAACTTGGATGCAGGTTGGCACCCCAGGTAATTAATGTACAATATTTTACTTTTTTAATTAGATGTACTGATTGGTCAGTGATTGGCGCACCTATTCTCTCAAACCTTGTTTTTTCCAGCCACCATTTAGCGGTTGTACTTGCAAATGACAGCCAGAAGGAATATCCCAAACAGTTTGGCCTCATCATTGTATAGCTAATTAACGAACAAGCTATTCAGATAAATTCATGGAAAGATCCAACTGAACACCAGGCTCACTTAAAGAAGCACTATGCAACTCGTTTATCAAAAATAACCCTTAAACCATGCAGGTTGAGAGTCGTTCTGATGGTTCTCACAACACTTTCTGGGTTGTTTGGTGGGTGTTCTCATCTCCCCTGTCTGGGTCCCGCGGAAAAAAACGAACATGCAACTTCATGTGGCGTCCCCGGCCACTTACGGATCGTGACGCAGGGAAGTATCCCAATCGCGCCTCGAAAATGTAGTCAGATTGTAGTTTAACTGCCTTTACGGTAGACCTGGGCGGGGTGCCAAATCATGGGTCCGGCTGAATTATAAAGAGTCAGGTTGCAAGGCTAATTCTGGATCAATCGACAAATCCACTATGGATCCATCAAGACCCAAGAGGGGAAGGTCGGAGGAATCGAAGAATAAGAGAAAGGATTATGATAAACAAAGAAACCAGCCACGAGTGAAACCATAGGGAGATTATGCGGATGGCGTCAACTGAGAGACTCGGGAAGAATGCAAAACGGACGCCGACCTTGGCTGTCTTGCTGCTGAAATTGTAAGTAGCCTACCCTTGGGTGAACTTCGTTTTTGTAATGTGGTTTGAGAGTCTGTTGAACAATGTGTTTTTGCTCGACCGTTTTATTGTGAGCCCTGTATGTGTTTAGCTTGGTTGCCTTCATGGCTAGCTTGCTAGCTGTGAGGGTTTATCCTAGCAGTGACTTGCTACCACACATGTTTGTTTGCGGTTCCGAATCCAGGTTCTCGTTGTGTATTACTATTTATTTATCGAAGTGGGGGGGTGGGGGGGCGTTGTCAATGAGTTTTTACGACAGTGTTGTAGGCCCTATTCCGAAGCTGCAGGGGGAGCTCTATAGTGAGAAATGCGAGCCCAATTCCGGCGAAAACCCAGAAAACAGCGGAGTGAATAACCGAGTTGCCTAGCGCACCTTTAACCTAGTGACTGACTGGGCGAATTAAGATCGCTTTTGAGAATTTGGGCATAAGATTAAATTATTTGATATGATTAATGACCAACATGCTATGGGAAAATGCGAGGGGAAACGTATCCACGCAGACTAACCCTGCTTACCTTGTTCCCGCCCTTCATCGCTGAAGGCCATTTTCCCTAGATACTCTTCTTCCTCCTCCTCTCTGATTGGCTGGGATGTCTGGAAGACTTCTGGAATGATCTCTGGATGAGCCTAGTGCTCGGGACAAAAGTGACATGTACTTTAGAAGAACATATAAAGGAAGAGATTTGCTTGGCGACATCTGAGGACTAACAACGAACCATGAAAGATGAGCCATGATGTCAGTGTTGCATCCTAGCCAGAGCCAAGTAAGAATGAGGGTGACTACTTGCTAGGACTGCAGGTTGGAAATGGGGACAAAGAACGGGGCTATATGCTAAATTCAAATCAATAACTTTGTTAAAATACCTTGTTATGAAAATAACCTCATCCTAACCAAAGAACTCCACATGATGTATTTTTAATTACTAGAACACATTTTATTAAATTGACGCTTTTTTTTTAATTACTAGAAACAATCGGTACAAATTAGACGCTCTGGAAATTAGGCTATTACTAGTTAATCAGTTCATTTTTATTCTTTTAACATGTCCTCACCAAACTCATGTAGCCATAACTGATGTTTCAGCAATGATGTTGATACTCAACGGGCGTGTGCTCAAGAAGACGCAGGAAAGGGAGACCACAGAAGGATACTAGGGTACTATTCTACTGACGGAGGCCCACACTAATCTAACAAATCAGTTACCACTTCATCATGCACCAGGATTCGCTATCACTGTCCCGTAGCGATTCATTGCAAGAGCTCAACTCATTGGGCTTGCCATCTCCTGGTGGGCTATGGGAGCTTCTTGTGTGTATGAGGCTTTCCTGACTAACAGATGGGGGGTCTTCGTCTGAATGCCTGGCCTCGGTTTGAGGAGCCTCCTGCTTGAGTTTATGCATTGCAGGTTTGGTGGTGCGTGGTTTGGGAACGGGCTTAGGAGGGGGCTCTGGGCTGGCGGCTTTCCGAGAGGTTTAGTAGGAAATGTGTGGAAAAAGAAAAGCTGTGAAAACAAAGTTTTAAAACACTTGATAACTAGGATATTGACAGATGAGGGGGTTAGTTTAAAAGACACTGTGAGGAGGTTATTGATGAAGATTAATACCTAATTGAAAATGTCTATTCCTTATAATGCCACAGGTTCCAAATGCATTTTATATGCATATTTTCAACTCCTCACAGTGCCTTGGACAGTATAATTGAACTATCTCTATTAAAAATGGGAACACTGTTAAAATACACGTAGTTTCTACTCTAGTGGGAGGCTTATGTACCAACTACTCTCTAAACTAAGGTCAAATACCCTGTTGGGGTGGGCCAGCTTTCATCACCATCCTCAGAGTTTTTAGCCACTGGCTTTTTGACTTTAACATATCTACCATGCCAGATTTTTTTTCTGGGGAAGAAAGATGGATGGAGAAAAAGTGTGAAAAAGCTGTGTCATAAACAGTATTTGAGT
>JAOPHQ010002156.1:0-17500 GCA_030340625.1 Merluccius polli
CCCCCCCCCCCCCCCCCCCCCCCCATTCCTGCCTAATACAAACTCTGAGGCCCGGGTGCCATGACAACCAAGTAGATATCACAGCGGTGTTATTTATACTGCGCGGAATATACGGCTTATTATTACACACGCACACACGCACACGCATGCACAAACACACACACACGCACACACACACACACACACACACACACACACACACACACACACACACACACACACACACACACACACATATATATGGGGTCTCATGCTCAGGGCCCTTCATGTGTGCGTGAGCACAGGGAGTGTCAGTCGCTCCGCTGGGCGGTCTGGAATTTCTTTGCGGTGCAGGAATCTGCCGGCGCGCCGCGAACAGCCGGCCGGGGCCGAGGCATTCCTCGTCCCCGCCGTTCCCAAAATAAACAGCAGGCAGCAGAGAAGGTCATCTTTCTCTGCGGACTAACAAGCAACCAACTGTCTCCCGCTTTCACTCAACTCCGTGCCGTTTGAAACGCAGACACCGTGACATGCAACATGGCTGGTGAGATGGAGAGCAGCAGCAGCAGCAGCAGCAGCAGCGGTGTGTGTGTGTGTGTGTGTGTTTGTGTGATGTTAAAACTGTAATTAACTTCCCAGGCAACGGAGATGTGTTGTTTAATACACATGTACGTGTCATGGACATGTGTTGTACATCACACACACACACACACACACACACACACACACACGCACACACCACACTGTAAACAGCATGTTGGCCCCCGGAGGCCTATTTTCTTCTTTTTTTTTTCCTGCACATTCAGAGTAATGGATGTGATAAACAGACACCTTGTTGTTACATGGTACACTGTGTTGTTTTATGCACAACACACACACACTCACTACACTGTAAACATCATGGCCCCCCCCCCGCCCCCCCCGCTGCCGCCTCCCGGAGAGGCCTATTCCTGGATGTGTAGCTCATCTAAGTTAGCGCACTGTGGAAACGTAGGGAACGCAGCTAGCCTAAACAAGCCGACCACACCTTGTCACAACACAGAAGACGGGCTCTTCTCAGAAAATAAGACTTGTGTTTTCTTTTTCAATGCGACTGCAATTTGTCTTGGCTGATATTCTTCTTCAAAAACGCGTCGACGCAACCGATCTCATTTCCAAACCTAATCTTCCTAACCTGCTGTCGGCAGAGAAAAAAAAACAACTAAAAGAAAACTAAAACTTGTGTTCGTCACAGCGTGGCCACAAAGAGTGCAGAACTGATTCTAATTAGTGATCTCATTCTTTGGCAAATAACAACGGCAGAGCCAACAAATTCAACATGCTGCCATGAGATGCACGCATATTGCCCAGTCGGTTTAAACACTAACCCCCCCCCCCCCCACCCAGCCCCCCCCGAGACACACACACACACACACACACACAATCACACACACAATCACACACAGGAGGCCCTTCTACGCCCTACACACACAAGCCAAGCATAAGCGACAAGAAGTCATGCCTGGGAAAAGCCAGCACTTACATTTCTCTGGGAATGACCACCAGTAACTACTCAAGTCAACTAATTCTAGTTCACTTCAGAGATCTCTCCATGCCTCTCTCTCTCTCCCTCTCTCTCTCTCTCTCTCTCTCTCTCTCTCTCTCTCTCCCCCCCTCTCTCTCTCTATTTCCCCCCCTCTCTCTCTCTCTCTCTGTCTCTCTCCCTTTCCCGGCGTTCCAGTCCTCCTCTTACACACACGACTCATTCCTGGGCTGACCCACTTTTCCCTTGACACTACTAGTCACACACACACACACGCACACACACACACACACACATACACGCACACACACGCACGCACACACACTCACATGCTGTCAGTGATCTAAAGGAAGAGGTGAGTCACCAAAGCGATGCAAACCAGGGAAAAAAGAGGTTCAGCAAAGCAGAGCATTTGCATGGAAATCGCTCTGCCGTTAATTGGCTTCAGGCGCTGGAACTGTGGGGTGGAGGAAAACATGGAGACACAAAAAACACAAGACAACAAAAGAAATGCCAGAACCAAACTTTCTTACCTTGCACAGTCGTCCCCTGTGTGAGTCTTATCTGTCTAACATGTATCCCCTGGGGTTAACTCTCTCTCTCTCTCTCTCTGTCTCTCTCTTCCTTCTCCTTTCCTCCCCTATTTACTCACAATCACTCTTTTCTCTTTCATCTGGGTCGCTTAGCTAGTTCCCCCTCACCGTGTTGTGGTTTCTAAAGCCCCTCGGACTGCCCCCCTACTATACTATACTATACTCTCTCTCTCTCTCTCTCTCTCTCTCTCTCTCTCTCTCTCTCTCTCTCTCTCTCTCCCTTTACTCTATTTCTGTATCAATAACAGCTGAACAAGTCCCCCTCTTCCCTCTTTTCCTGTGTTTGACCCCCCCCCCCCCCCCCCCCCCTTGCTTTTTCCTTCCTACTATCACTCGCTCTCTCTCTGTCTCTCGCTCAATCTCGACGGGGCGCTAATGAGAGATGGCGTCCACACGTTAAGTGATCACGGTTCAGAATGTGAACTTTGTTCTCACCCCTCAGCCGGTCACAGCATTGTGTCACTGTAACCCCGCATCAGGTGATCTTATTATGGGGATTGCCCCCACTGTAACCCATGTGCTCCTTTGTGGTCGGTTCAGGCACCGGCGAGGCCCTGAAGTATGTGCAGTACACGTCGCCATGGTTACGCTGTGGCATGTTGTGAGCTATACTCTTGGGTGGGGAATGTGTTGTTTGGGTACGACCCAGTGGTGTAATATTCCCGGCCGCGGTGCCAGAAAGCGACCTCATCACCTGCTCCTCTTGGATCTTAAACAGTGGTTATCGCACCCCCCCCCCCTCCCTCCCTCCTCCCCTCCCTTCCTCATGGGTGTCATTTAGCCCGAGCCCAAATGGAAAAGAACGAACCCCCTGTGTTTCATAGGGTGAGGCCACCCCCTGTCTTCTTGTGTCTCACAGCCCCGTGGTCTGGATCAGATGTGTTGTTGTTCCAGCCATGATGACGAGTGTGGGACCACCGCTGTCGGGTCTGAGACACGCTGGGGATTATGACTCAGATCATAATGTGAATCAAATGTGAATCTGATGTGAAACTGATGAGAACATAATCTGATGAGAATGTGATGGAAATCTAATGTGAATCTAATGAGAATGCTAATCTGATGAGATTGTGATGTGAATCTAATGTGAATCTGATAAGAATCAATGAAAGGACAGGGCCTGTTTATTTTATTCAGCATTTATTTCAACACCTTATTCATAGATCTATCAGGATTTTTTCAAACCAGTATACACTTTGTTTTTTTATTTAACAAATATTTATTTATATATATATATATTTATATGTATTTATTTATATGTATATATTTTATCTCTGCAAACGTAGGCTCATACTTTGTATAGTTATATTCTTCATGTATACTAAACCTAGAATACTCTTTTTAAAAAAACAAACATTTGAATGCTTTCTATACTACTGCTCACTTCCTGTTCCAAGTGTTTTCTCTGAATGGAGCCCATGAATAAGACAGTGGTGAGGCGATGTAGGGTAAAAAGGACAAGTATCTGTATAATTACAGAGAATAAAAACCACATTAATGCAGATATAGCTTTGGTGGGGTCACTGTGTGGCGAGCAGTATAGAAAGCATTTACAAAAACAAACAAATCAACAAAAAAAAACGAAAAAAGCGAAACCGCGAGGCTTCAAAAACATTTTTTTTCCATACTATTCGGAAGACGGAGATTCTTAAAAATGTTTACATACTTAATAATAATGTTAAATTGTGGTTAAATTATTCTATTCTCTTGTTATATATTTTTATAATTTGTGTTTAGACCTATAAACAATGTGTCTTCCTTCCTTAATTGTCCTGCAGGATGACATACAGTTGACCCTGCTGGTAGGACAGAAACCAGGGTATTGGTGGCCATGGGCCTCGTTCACCACGGGGCCATCTTGGTTCTAGACGCTAACTGGGTTCTGCTTTCAGTTCCCCCACCAAGTGTTTAGAACCAAGATTGCCGCCAGCTGAATAAGGCCCATTGAGGGGGTTATGGTGTGTGTTGAATAGGGCAACGCTAGGATTGTCAAGTGGTGCAAAAGGAAAACAACAACAACAACAATAATATTACGGTGTTTTCCTCACCATTATAAATGATAAAGGCAATAGAAAGAGAGGTGCATGGGGGTTTGGGGACAAGGCAGGCAGATGCTGAGACACACACACACACACACACACACACACACACACACACAAACAAATGTGCACGTGTACACACACACAAACGTGTGCGTGTACACACACATATAAAAAAAAAAAAATCAAAAGCACACAAACAGTAAACAGAGACTCTGAGGCCGATGGTTAAACTAGTCAGTATGACAGAACGGGGTGATAAGCCCTTATCGATGCACCTGTGTGTGTGTGTGTGTGTGTGTGTGTGTGTGTGAGAGATGCTATTTCACCAGAATGGCACCTGTTTGGCTCATGAATATGCAAATATTGTCCAAGAAAATTGGAAGAAGCATATTCTGTTTGTTTCTGTTCCTGTTTAAAAATGCACAATTTTCCTTTTTCTTATCGCCGCCGTTGAGGTTATAAGAACTTGTACAGTTATTATTCAATATTTGTGTACTCCTTAATTATTCACAACTTGTATTTAACAATTAAGAACATCACCGTGACCGCTTTGAAAAGAATGATTGCAATCGGCCCTAAATACAAAACAAACAAATAGCTCTAATGAGAGTTTTCCCTTTTTTGTACACGCAGAAAATATTCAGCGCTCACATACTACACACAAACAAAGCTTACTTGGGAAAATTAATTATTTGGGGAGCGAAGAAATTAACTCAGTATAAAAAAAAGACTACAATTGCTATCTATCTTTACCAACTGTTTACAAATCCATCTGTTGTGTTGTGTTTTTCATTTAGAGGCCACTCTGACCGTGGCCTCTGTGGTATTAAAACTATTTGTTGTAATTATTTGTCAGATCCATGTTCAACACTACAGTGCTCATGTCAGCGTATGGCCCTGGCTACCACGGCAACCGTGTGTAAAAGCGATGTCTTAGGGATGCCCCCCCTGGCATCTAAGAGACAACCTCCCTGCCTCTACTGCCCAAGATTCAAGTCTAGCCAAGCAACAGATGGCTTGAGATTCTGTTGCTGAGTGTGTACGTGTGTCTGTGGTAGTGTGGTTGTATACGCGCGCACGCATGTGTGCACGTGCGCACATGTTCACTGTATCTACGAGAGCACAGTTCACAATGTGTTCATTAAACGCATGTCCACCCATTGAAGAGAGAGTCATCTCTGTCTCAGTCGTACAATATAATTTTCCATGCAACTCTCGGCGGGTCTGTGTCACTCAGTGTCCGATCGATGTCATTTTCGTAAAGCGTCCTTCACACACAAAGGCGAATAACTGTTGGGTGACACCTTTTGTGCACAGGTGCTTTTATCGAGTTCCTCTCCATATATCCGGCCGCCACCGTTGAACTCAGTGACTTGTAATTGTCCATCGGTTCGTCTTTTCATCTCCCTCCCTTTACTCCCAGGTTTCCGAGGCAATTCCCTCTTTCACCCTCTCAGTCTGTGTGTCGGGGAGAAGGAGAGACATGCAAGGGAGAGGAGAGCCGAGGAGAGCTGAGGAGAGAGGGAGGGTGAATTAAAGAATAAGAACCGGTGAGATAGAAATAGCGATGTGGTGGTAAAGTTAAGTGGGTGGCCGATAGACTCAAAAGGAAGGGTTAATACGGAGGATGAGGGTGTGTGGTTAATGGTTATAGATAAAAAGCGGGGGGAAATGAAGGTGAGATGCGATAACTTAATCAAATAATATCTAATGGTGTATCATAGATATGATCATTCCAAGAGAGGACCCTCATCAAGGACACCCAACTGCCCCTCCCACTTCAGCTTCAGTTGTTCCCATTTGGCCCCCTGGGACCTTTTTATGGTTGTCTAATGATGTGTTCACTGGGTCCCCTCCCTCACCTGTCAGTGAGGTTCTTCAGCGCCCTCTCAATGTTCATACGGTGTCCCACGCGCGTCACCCCCAGATCCAGGAAGTCATCTTTAGTGAGCGAGGGCAGATGCGAGCCGTCTATTTCGTTGTCCAAAAAGCGCTCCCGGTGCTCGCCCAGGTTCAGGTAGGCGAGCCAGTCGGCCACGTCGTACTTGCTCCAGTAGGGCAGCGGCTTGATGGCAAAAGGTTTGGCCGGAGGTGGTGGCGTGAGGTGTGGGTAGCTAAGGCAGGAGGGGCTGGGGGGTAGGTGCATGGGGGAGGAGGCGCCAGACAGGAACTGCGTCGGGGAGAGGGAGCGGGACGCCAGGAGAGCACTGGGGACCGGGACCCCCGACGGAGAGAAGAGAGGCGGGGTGGACGGGTTGTAGACGTCCCCTAGAGGGTGGCCCGGGGAGGGCGAGTTCAGGGGGCTGGGGAACTCGAAGGGGTGGCTGTAGCCGGGGGTGCTGGGAAGAATGGGGAGAGAGGAGGGCCTCGGGGGCGCAGGGCTGGGCTGGTCCGTGGCATAGATGAGGGGGGCTGGGGGCGCGGCGGCGCAGGGCCACGGGTCTCATCTCCTGACTGGGGCTGCACTGAAAGTCAAATGTCTGCCGGCGAAACTTGGAGCGGTGCTTGGGCGATGTGGGGTAGGGGGCGTAGGTCGGGGAGAGGGGCGGGTGGGAATGGACCGGGGAGGTGGGCATCTGGGGGGATGGTGAGCGAGTCCAGGTGCGCTGCACCGGGACCTGAGAGGAGGGGGACATCGAAGGCGTGGCGGACAGGTTGGGGGTGAGGATCTGGTGATGCTGGGGGGAGGACGTGGGCAAGGGGGAGGTGGAGCGTCCGGTCGGAGGGCTGTGAAACGCGTCGCTGAAATCAGCTGAATACCTAGGAAGGAACAACGCAAAACTTACAACAAACTGAATTTGAAATGGAATTGTGAGTGTGAATTGCTGCTCTTAAAAAAAGGACATACCTATGCATGGTGGGTGACTTGGGGGTGTGGCTCCAGTCATCCATGCTCTTGACGCTCCCCATCTGCTGCAGCTTGGAGCTCAGTTCATTGATGATGCTGGCCTTGACCCCTGAGAGCGGGGAGTGTAGTCTTCGTCCCTCATGAGAAATCCCGCCTCTGTGGAGCCCAACCCCAGGTCGGTCCGGCTCCACCATTTCCCCCCAGCCCACGGTCCTGGCCTCCATGGGTCGGTCTAAGCAGGCTGCCAACGTGGAGCCGAAACCGTCTTCTATTTTGTTTCTGTTTGGTCTGCGTTTCCTTTCCTCTGCTACAGTTCCCTCCTTCCTGAAGTCCTCTTCAACGAGCATCTGTCTCTGGGGCTGCATGGAGGCAGGGTGAGTGCTGCTCTGCCGGCGGAGCACCACAGGGGGCGCCCTTCCTCCGGCCTCTTTGTAATGAGTCATCTTTGGAAAAATTGGGTTTGCAGCTTTCATGTTTTGCACTTGAAACGATTGGCCGCCCGCGTAAGATATGTAGGAATCTTGGTGCTCACCGCCCTTTGCTCCGTCGTCTCCTCCTCCACCCTCTTCACCTCTCTCCATCTTCATCCCACTCACTCCTAGCATTTCTAGATGGTGGTCACTGCTGCTGTGGCTATCCAACTCCTCGATCCCAGAGTCCACCACTGCGTCCTGCCAGTCTCCGCTCTTTGACATGGCGGGGTGCATGTGAGGGTCGCCTGGTTTGCCTGTGTTGTGTAGGCCTGGTCTAGATCCAGGTATGGTCATCGTGTAGTCAGAAGATGCTGGCGAGGCTGTGGTGGTGGTAGCGGCAACAGTGGCAGTCATGGTGGGGGTGGCATAGGTCATGGTCGTGGTCAGAGTGGCGGTACACCTGTCCGGGGAAACCGACATGGCGATCGGGGACTGGCTACCCGCAGGTGGGTTGTTTGGGGTGCTGTAGTAGGTGTTGGTGTTGTGGGATAAGGGCTGGGGCCGGTGGAGCGAGGAAGCAGGCAGCGCCGATACAGAGGTTGTGGTGGTGGAGGAAGGGGGGAAAATCTGCGGGGAGGGGAGAGACGGCGACAGGGCGGACTGGGTGAGATTGGCCACCTCACTGTCGTAGGAGGTGAGGCTGGAAGCCGCTGAGTCCCCCGCCTGAGAGGAGGACTGGGGGGCGTTCCCCGGGCCGGGAACTCCAGCGGACGATTTGGACGAGGGAAGCAGGGGAGGTGGGGGTGGCGCTACAGTATTGTGGTGTTGACTCTGGAGCTGTCGCTGTTGGTGTTGTTGGTGTTGTTGGTGGTACTTGTGCAGCCTTTCGTTCTCGCCGTTCGCAAATTGTAAAGGTGGCGGAAGTGGGTCGGCAAAAACAAACTCCTCTTCAATGTCTATTGATGGGGCCGGTGGGGGGAGGACCATGAGTCCCAAGCCTCCCGCCACTGCTGTGCTCGGTTCGCCCCCAGACTCATGTGTTGCAGGTTGAGCTGTGGGGACCGTATACTGGGGTACATAGCTAGGGTTGGTCGTATTTTCCATCTGCAAGAAAGAGGGTCTGCGCGGCGCTTGCTGCATTGGTGGGGCAGGAGGCTGAATAGGTTGTGCGGGTCTCCCATCGTACCCATCCATACCATCTCTCTCCCTTTCTCTGGAGCCCTGTGGGTAAAACTGGCTCTGATACTGATTGGTTCTGTCTTCTGAGAAACGTACTCTGAGGCCCTCCCTGTGCCCTCCCTCTCTATCTCTGTCCATTCTTTCTCCTCCTGATCCCCCTCCACCTCCTCCCCCTCCTGCTCCCCCTCCAAGCCGTAGTATCCTAGGCGACTGAGGCCGACTCAGAGACGCTGGAGAGGTAGTGGCGGTTGGAGAGGTGAGATGCAGGGAGACCGGTGAGGTGTAGGCAGACTGGGTAGGCGTCGCAAACAATGAGGGCGTGGGAGTCTGGACGGGGGTGGTGAACGCGCCCACGGTCGACATCTGACGACCAAAGTGCCGATCCTCTCGCCGTGTCCTCCGGTCGTCCTTCAGGGCCCTCTCTCGCGCGGCTAGGGCCAGGCCTAGAGGGGAAGAGGGGTCAAGAACCTTCCCTGTGAGCGGATGTATGAAGGTGGTGGCAGGCTGTGCGCCAGGGCCATAGCTGGAGGGGGCCGACTTGGGCTGGCCGTCTTGGCTGAGGATAGGGGAGGAATACTCGGGCAGGCCGAAGGCTGGGGGCATGCTGTTTGCGTAGTTGACGTAGTTGTCCCCAGAGAACATGCCCTCGTCGATGGACTTAGACGGCCGGAGGCGAGGTGTCGGAACGTCCATCTGAGACACCTGCAGAGGCTGGATTCTCACTGCACCGACTCCTCCGCTTTCTCCACCTCCTCCCACCTCTCCCTGAATGTCCTCCTCCGAGGAGAGGAAGAAGGAGGCACTCTTCCGCCTCATGTCCCGGAAGCGCTCCCTGTCCCTCCGCGCCCCCCCGGCGAAGGCCGTGCCGTACTGGGAGCCGTAGTCAAGGTTCTCTGCATTCTGTTGCTGGGAGGGAAGGGCGGGGGGCACGGCGGCCAGCGGTGGTGGCGGGGCGGAGGTCGGGGGCTGGGGCGGCAAGGGTGTAAGTGGGGAGGGCTGACTGTTGGGGCTGCTGGGGGACTCAGGGTTGTGGGCAGCGCTGTCCACAGTCGGCGGGTGGCTCGGCCTCCATGCTACTACCCTGGCTGCTGCGGCCGCTGCTGCTGGTGGAGGGCGCCTTGACGATGATGGTGGGGATGGCGATGGAGCTCTTCTCCTTAGCCCCGCCTCCCTTCCCCCGGTGCTGCCTCAGCCCATCCTCCACCTTTGACTGCTTGGTTAGTGCTCCCCTGCCACCACGCCGGGGTGCTGCTGCTCTGCCGCCCCCTCCACCTCCTCCACCTCCTCCACCGCCACCTCCACCGCCACCTCCACCTCCACCTCCACCTCCACCCCCGCCACCCCGGTCGCGGCTGACAGCCTGTGGGACATGCTGGGGAGCATGTTGGGACTTGGCTGTAGCGCTGGTCGGTGGCGTCGCGCTACTGTAACCTCTCCTCAAGCCGCTCATCTTCCCTCCACCTCTGCGGGGAACCTCCGGCTCCCTGCCATAGAGCGGCAATCCTTCGGAGGGTCTGCGGATCGTGGGGACAATGGCCTGCTGGCTGATGCCACCTTGCCCACCTCTCTCCCAGCCTGCCTGGCTGACGTGTCCTGGTTGAGAGTGGAGCGGGTGGTGGGGTTGGGAGACTGGCGGTATGGGCATAGCAGGCCCTCTTCCGGGGATGGGGCCCGCGGATAAGGGTGGCTCTGGGGCAGAGGTGTTGGGTGGTGGGGGGATTTCCTCAGGCCCTGGGACGGAGAGACTGCGAGCCAGTTTCATGGCTGGAGGGTGCAGATACTGCCTTTCTTCCTCTGTCACACCTAGACATACACACACACACGGAACACACAAACAAACATAATTATACAAGTGGAAACTGCGGACTTGCATTTAAAATAAATGATATACACTTGATTGATTGATTGATTGATTGATTGATTGATGAAGTTTTACCAATGGATTTCTGTCGCATCATGACTGCATGCTGAGAGCTTTGTCCGGGCTGAAACTGAGCTTGGTTGAAACCAAAGCCAGGCTGCATGGGCTGGACCGTGGCCACTGAGGACTGCTGCTCATAACCCATCTTCGGGCGTTAGCACATACAGGGAAAACATAGAACAATACAGAGGTGGATCGACGACAGAAGGAGGACTGCTGTTTACACAACAAATACTAATAAAAAAAGTATATTGAATGCTGGCTGTGGAAACATAATGCAATATGGCAGATCCAGTATTCATAACGGAGTGAAAATAGGGTACCGCTGGGTACTGGGTATTCTTATTAGGATTCATTTAAATGTTGCCAAAAATGTCATGTAATCATGAACACACACTCAGTTCATATAAGATCCAGATGAACTAACATATTTGGTTGGATCCAATTTTTCACATGACACACAACCAGCCAATCGTTATTTTTCTTCTTTTCAAATTTAAAACGTAGGCAGTTCCACGCTGAGGAATAAGTGCATTTGTGATCTAAATGGTCAGAGCCACTATTAGATCAGATGGTCTTATGTTACACGCATCGTAGATGTTTTTTTTGTAAATGGTCCTTGATTGCTGTGTGTCCATGAAAACAGAATTAAAAAACATAGCAGGTTGCCTTCGTGTCCAGCAGGGACCTCAATTATAGTAATCAGAGAAAGCTGGTGATGTCAAAAGTTCAACGAAGCGACCCAGAGTAAAATACTGGATAATATAATAATGGAGCAGGGTTAGTAGGAAGGATTAGTAGGGATGACCCACATTCAAACACTAAGGTTGGATTTAAATGTGTATTTACCACCATTTAAAATAATTTCCCCATATAATTGCTTGTAAATTATTATTTTGTGGTCATTCATTGCTTATATTTGATCAACTCCAATGGTCCAATGCTAGTTACATAGGAGACCATCTTATCATTAATTATTAAAAAATTCAAAATCTCATGAAAGAATGCCTACCAATGAAGTTATTTTATTAAGTACTCAATGGAAAATGGTATTAGATTGAAGGATCAGATGAAGAAATCCCTCCTTCTCCATTCCCAGTTAGTCTCTTGGGCGTTTCACATTTCTTTCGCTTCAATTTTGTTTTGACCAATCGTGTTGCTGGGGGCGGGGGTCTGTAGCCCCGCGTTACATGGAATGGGTCTCTACTGGAAACAACCTGACCGGCTGAACCACACCGACCGCGATATGGCCGACCATTAATCTCGGCTCCAGAAGAGGACTGATAACTAAAACGATGGCATCGTCTTCCCATTGTCGGTATCCCTCCTCGGACAAACAGCGAACACAAACTCGGCCAGCACTGGTCAACCAAACTTTTCCCGTAGCCGGTGAGAAGTCAAGCTAAAACATCCTGTCCAGGCAACAACGTCCTTTAGACGAAGTGTCTGTAAAGGCAGTAGAGTGGCCACTGTAGAAAGACATTAGATAAAATCGTCTCCTTAAACCTCCATCTTGCCGCTCACAAATGAGTTTATCTTCGGAAGAATATCACTCATATCTCAGTTTTCCCCCAGAAGTTCGGCTACAGTCGAACTTCTGGGTCCAAGATTATTTCCAGTTGGGCACAGTCCCATTATGTGATAAACACCAGAAAAGACTTCCAGAGGTCCTCCAGTACCTCGCTGGAGGCGTTGGGAACAATGCTTTTGCTCCGGTCCCGCTTGCCCCCGTGAGTTCTCTGGCTGTGGCCTTCTGGTGTGATGGTCTGCTGGGCCGCCGCCAGGATCTCATCCAGTTTATCTGGGAGGAAAGAGGAGGTCAAGGAGAGGAAGAGGGGGACACGGGAAGGAAAATAATTGGTCGTTTTGACACACACAAGACAGACATTTTTTTAGAGAGTAAAAGCAAGCACCACAATGGAAGCCCAGGCCTGTGTCCGCCCAAAATGGTTGCACCACGCTATGGCTACGCCGCATATTACAACAGCAACCACCGACACACTGACAATCACACATTCATAGCTATAGCACTTTAAATAATGACACTGCTCCAACAAACAAAATATCCTGTTGTTACATCGATAATAAACATCCATTTCCCACCATCAATAATGTGAATTTATTTGGTCATTTTTCGATCTCAGCAGTTGGGCATATCGGAACAGACTGGTATGGATCAGACAGTAATATTTAATTTCTGCCTTTTAGATTTTAATAATTACCAAGCAATGGGTTTGACCTCATCAGACACAGAAGCTGGAGTGGTAAATATGAACATTTGAAAGCAAACTTCAATGCTTGGATGTGTTTCCTATTTGTCATGTAAACAGAAATGGTGATAAATAAAGGACAAGGTGGGGCAAATGGCTTCACATGAATAAATAATGGTTTGTAGATTGAAAAACATTGTTTATACACAACGTGAGATGAGAAAGGATTGTAATTTAGTTACTTAGTGCCATTTGATAAACTGTCCTCTTCTTTTCAGGGACCTGAGAAGATTCGTAGTCTGGGCAAAGGGAGGAGAAAAGAACAGGCAAAGTTACAAGACTGGCTAAGGCTCAGGGGCTGATTGGGTATCAGGATAAACATAGATGCTCACCTCCTTTCTTTTTCCACGGAGAGGTAGCTACAGTCAGACAGAGAGAGAAGGAGGGAGAGAAAGAGACACAGAGGGGGAAAAAAGAGAGAGAGAGGGTAATGAAGGGAGAGAGACAGAAAGATGGACAGAGAAGAGAGAGCAAAAGATAAGGAGGGAGAGTGGAAGATGCAGAAACAAAGAGTGAGAGAGTGATGGAGAAAGAGGGGTAAGGAGGCAGAGGGGGAGAGAGGGAGATGGAGGAAGGACGAGCAAGAGAGAGATTTAGGATGGATAGGGAGAGACACAGAGAGAGAGAGAGAGAGAGAGAGAGAGAGAGAGAGAGAGAGAGAGAGAGAGAGAGAGAGAGAACAATTAGATCTAGATCTAGAATGACCAGTCATGGAGGTGAATGTGAATAATGCCACTAAGAACCATGAAATACATACTGTGACTGGTGGGGGGGTGGGGGTGCTGATGTTGAGATGGGAGGGGGGGGCAATGAGGATGGAAATGAGACGGACAGCAGCACACACACCCAGAGCTCTCCCACCTTTCTCCACTGGCGACAGCAGTCGGGTCAGTTTGATGGGGAAAGAGATGAAAGAAAAGAGGTGGTTTACTCGGTTTTATTAAAAGGGATAGTTCCGGTCCTTGATTCTGATTGGCTGGAAGCTGTTGTAAAATACTCACACCTGTGACCGCATAGCAATTCATTTTCTAGTATCAATACGCCTGTACGCTAAAACCGGTATGCTAGCCTGTGTTGCTTGGCAACCATTTTGCTGTCTTGAGGAACTATAATGCTTGGCGGAAGAATGAAGATTTGTTTTCAATAAATTATCACATTTTATGTTGCTGTGTATTTATTTTATGAAATCTTACTAGGGTTAGGGTTAGGGTTAGTAGTCTATAGTTACCTAACAACGCCCCCTAGCTGTTCTAAAAGTCACTGTAAATCACAGCCTCAAGTGACACATTGCTTAAAGATATCACACCACTCTGAAAATGCCACATTTTTTTTGCGTGTGCTACCATCTTTTCTTCTTGTTGGTAAGATCTTATAACACTGGCAAGAAGAAGCTGGTCTACACATCTCCCTTTGCTGTGCGCGAGCTAATTAAAATAAAATCACACCTTAGCTGGGTCATGTCCAAGTGTTGCCTGGCCGTTTATTCACTCTGCGTCAAATGCACTCCTTCACCTACTGTTTGGATCTGTAGCACGGGCCAACTCTTACCTAAAGCAGGGTTCTCAGGTTTCATCACGATGAGTACTTATACTTATTAATACTGCATCAATGCCACGATTCCTCGTTGTATAGAAGTTCCCTGCTGTTATTTCCTATGTTTTTTTTCCCTTTTTTTAAGGCTTCAATGACTACATAAGAGGATCCTAGGGGGACATATTCATTTTTAATTGTATCTTTTGATTGGCTATTTCCTTTGCATGGGCCTCTCTCATTTTCTTGCTCATTTTCTCTCTCTCTCTCTCTCTCTCTCTCTGTCTCTCTCTCTCTCTCTCTCTCTCTGTCTCTCATCCCCCCCTTTCCTCTACTCCACTCACCCATGTCTTCCAGCTCTGACGTCATGGACTTGGAGCGCAGGGCGATGGCGGGAGGAGTCAGCCTCTTCGCCGGCTGCGGGGCTGTGCCAGAGGAGAACCAGCCAAAACCATGTTTTTGCCTTAACGTATAGTAGTAGTAGCAGCAGCAGTAGCCACAACGCACGTCGCCAACGACAACCGCACCGCAAAAATGACTCATCGGCAGCAGCGTTGTGTCAAATCGTAAAACAATCAGTTTGTGGTGGACGTTCACCCGAACTGAAAATGTCAATGAGACTTCAAATAGAACGAGAGTACAAGCAATATTCCAGTTTATGGAGCATGCTCAAGGGAACAGCGCACCAGTATACATGCCAGAGTATATTCTGCCTGCCTTGCAGAAAGAACCAGCGGACGTGTCCTTCATTTGCGCCATTCTCGAGACTTTAAAGACTCTTTGTTGAAGTGTAGTATCCAACAGTTGGCGTGTGAGCGAGTTCATGTCAGTCTAGGAATGTTTATATTCTGTTCTTCCTTATCTTAAAGGAAACTGGGCAGTAAACAGCCGCACATAAATTCACACAGGGCACATACTCAGAGTCTCACTCTCACAGAGTCACACTGCGTACACACAGTGTGAAGAGGAAGAGGAAGGTTACCGTCGCTGTTAAAGGTTTCCTACCTTTCTTGCGGGAAGTGTCTTCCATTTCGGGGTTGCGGGCCACCATCACGACCTTCACCATGAGGCTGTTGCCCCCCTGGCGGATCATGTTGACCACCTGCCTGTGGCCCACTTTGACCACGTTCTGGCCGTTGACCTGGCACACGCGCACACACACGCGCACACACACGCGCACACACACACACACACACACACACACACACACACACACACACACACACACACACACACACACACACACACACACACACACACAGGCATGCACACACACACACACACACACACAGGCATGCACACACACACACACACACACACAGGCATGCACACACACGCACAAGCATGCACACACACACACACACACACACACACACACACACACACACACACACACACACACACACACTCACACAATTTGAAATAAAGTAGGAATAATTTGATTTAAAGGATATATCATTCTGATAAATCTGAAATTCAATAATGATAAAATAATAATAATGATCAAACAATCTGAGCTAATAATTTCCAGGAGAAAATGAGTAAACATAAAGAAAAAATAATGACTAGATATAATAATTTGAGCGAGGAGGCCAATCGCTACATGGAAGCAAGTCAAGAGATAAGGAAGGAAGAAATCCAAAATGTGAAACTGATGCTGACATCTTAACCTCTAAAATGAAGTCTAAAATGAAGTGCTAGTGAAGTTAAGTTTTGAAATATTATTGTGATTAATAAGTTATTAGAGCCTTCAGATCGGTTCAAATCAAGTCCTATGTCGGCCACAGTTCGTCAGAGGATTCAAAACTCCCCAGCCAGTACAACCAGGAAGTACCTCGATGAGGAAGTCCCCCATCCTAAGCCCCGCCCTCCAAGCCACGCCCCCCTCATCGACAGACTCGAGGTACTGCAGCGCGGGGAACGCTGGCGTCGGCGTGAACTCCTCTATAGGCGTCTGAGCTGCAGGCAAGACAACCGACAGGAACAGAGTGTGAGTAAGTATTGACCCTGATCCACCTTTCGACCGGTTGGATATGCTAATTAGCATGACCCAAAAGGCACACCGAGCCAGCGCCAGAACCAGCTGGCTCAGGGCAGTGGTGAAGCAAAGCAAAAACATGGGGCAGTAGTTCCTGAGTTTCAGATTGTCGTGACGGACGAAAGAGACAGTGGTGACTAAAGGAGGCTATGAATCGAGGATTTTATGCGTGCGTTTTTTTGGGGGGGTCCATTTTGCACCCCTGACTCACCTTTAGCTCCTCTGAGCACGAAGCCAAATCCCTCATTGTCCTTCTTCTGTAGCAGCACAGTTTTCTCCTTAATGATGTAGTCACTTAGGTAGGCCGGGGAAACAATACAGGGATAGGTGGAGAAAGGACACAGGAAGAAAAGACCCATGTATTTAACTCTTTCCGCAACACAAATGCCTCTTTGTCATGCAAATAAAGCCCATTTTCCGAATAAAAATGGGGGATAGAGGGCTGTACTGCATTACATTATGAAATCACACTGCACCAAATGATGATGATGATGATGATGATGATGATGATGATGATGATGATGATGATGATGATGATGATGATGATGATGATGATGGTTTGGGGCGACTCGGGTTTATCATACAGAAAAGGCACTAATGCACAAAATGGCTTGATGGTTGAACATGGAAGTGAGTGAGCGGGGGCGCATGATGATATGAGTGCACCGGCCCACCCATGCTGAGGCCTAATCCGGCCAGTGTGCTGACAGGCACTAGTCCAGGCTTGGGTGGGGTGGTGCGGTGGTGGTGCTGTTGGGCTGGGATGCCCGGTGTATTATTATTTTTCTCACATACACTCGGCAACTTCCAAATGCACCTAAACTGGACCTCCCCCTTCGCGTTAGCTTTCATGGCCTCCGGCTGACTTTGCGATGCGTTGCTGCCTCACTAGACCGGAGATAGCCTCTGCGACTACTACTACGACTACTACTGACACTTTGGATTACACTCTGTACATTGGGGGGGGGCCTCGCTTGGCGCTCACACCCCGGAGGACAGAGGATGCCATTGCAACGACAGCGGTCGACGTTGTTGTCGATGGCGAAAACTGCTGTTGTTTTTTTCTGGGAATGGCGCTGATTCTGCCTCTCCACGCCAGTGGTGGTGGCAGTGGTGAAGCGTGCCCTTCATCAACACCAACACACCTTCAGCCTGCCAGGGATTG
>JAOPHQ010002156.1:27500-35393 GCA_030340625.1 Merluccius polli
GAGTGTGTGGTTCCTCATGAAGTAAGGCTCCTCCAGAGCCACTTGCCACACACACACACACACACACACTCACACACACACACTCCTTGGGTACCTGTCTTGGGTTGGGGTTGGTGGCGGCCTTGTTGGGGAGGGCGGGGGGGGTCGGGCTGGGTCACGGTGTCGCTGTTGGCGCGCAGCAGGGGGTGGGATGAGTGCAGCTGGGGCAGCGGCAGCGTGCGCGCGCTCTCCTTGCGCTTGGGGACGTACTTTGGGGATTCCAGGAAGGGCACTGGGAGGAGTGATCCATAAGGGGTGAGGAAGAGAGGTGTGAGTGTGCAAATGTGTGTGTGTGTGTGTGTGTGTGAGGGGGGGGGTGCAGAGGTCCGAGTGGGAGGTGGGGTGTGTGTGTGGTAAGCAGGTGAGGATTCGAGACGGAGTATATTAGATGGCATTGAGATGGACATGGTGTGTGTGTGTGTGTGGGCGGGGGGGGGGGGGGGGGGGTCAAGGGGTTTGGTAAGGAGGTGAGGGGAGGGAGGGACACAAATTATATTAAAGGGTTTTGAGATGGATTAGATGGAGAGAGAGAGGTTGCTTTAATGGAGAGTGCAAAAAAAATACAAGGCAAACAGAAGTTTCCCATAATGCAACATGCACTGTAAGTCTGCTCTTCAGGTAAGAGTCATCTGAACGGCTGCTCTTACCTATGTCCAAATCTCTATGATTTTTGATGATTTCCCCGAGTTCAAAATTCCCAGACATGACCGCAACCTGTCAAAACCCGAGACGGATAACACAATGACATCTCACTTGACAAAACATTACTGGTTTTGCGTATGATGATGCCAACCATTTTGAATCACCTGAAAAGGAGTTTGACCATGCTTGTTCTTCGCCTCCTTGTTGGCCCCGCGATACAACAGAACTCGGACACAGTTTTCCTAGTTTGTAAAACACAGTATTTTAAGACATGTACTGACACACGCGTTCAACATGATCTGTTTTAGCAGTCTAACAGACCTTAATAGGTACTGCTAGGTTCAAAAAGTAAATTCTTCAGGCACTATTGTGCTGTGGTGCAACAACATAAGAACTAAAGGATTTCGATTTGAAACGGTGAAACAGTTCGTAGGAGATCGGTCGGTTTACCCTACCTTGTTGTACAGGGCACAGATGTGAAGGGCGGTGTTTCCTGAGGCATTCTGGGAGCTGGTGTCTGCTCCGTAGAACAGAAGGTGCTCCAAGTGCTGGGCCAAGCCGTTCTGACATGCCTTCAGACGCAGAGAGCCAATCAAAAGAGTTTAAACAAACACTGGCGGAGCAGAAACCAATAATAAAGGAGAGACGGATGGGAGAGAGGGGGAGGGATGGGAGGGAGGGAGGGAG
This sequence comes from Merluccius polli, assembly GCA_030340625.1. Classification (NCBI taxonomy): domain Eukaryota; kingdom Metazoa; phylum Chordata; class Actinopteri; order Gadiformes; family Merlucciidae; genus Merluccius; species Merluccius polli. The sequence goes on from JAOPHQ010002156.1 coordinate 28,869, forward strand.
GGAGGGAGGGGAGGGAGGGAGGGAGGGAGGGAGGGAGGGAGGGAGGGAGGAAGGAGATAAAGGAAGGAAACGAGGAAGGTGAGAAGATTGGACAGAAGAGAAGAAGGAAGAGAAGGAAGATTCCAAGGAAAGAAGGTAGGAAGGAAGAACAGAATAACCAAAAACATAAAATCTCGGCGTTCTCTCTCAATGAGGAGACATTCATAGTAAAAAAGGACATACATCTCACAATTAAACATGCGCCGTTGCCAAAAAAGGGAAACAAAAGAAGAGAAAGAAAAGAGTGAGATAAAGGAACCCATTGAAACAAAGGAAGAAGCTTTATTGGCTGAAAGGTTTCCTCATATTTTTGTACAGCTTGTGAAACCAGACAGGACAACAAAGGCACAGAGGGAATATAACACAGGGTACAGCGGAGGGCAAAGTAAAATACCATGACAACCACCTCTGAAACAACTACAAAAAGCACAACGTATGCGGCTGCTTATGAACATTTGCTTGAGTAGCCAGGAACGTACGCTAATATCCAGCATGGACCCTTTATTGAATAAATAACTGGGGGGGGGGGGGGGGGGGGGGGGGGAGGGGAAATCACGTCCATTCAGGGACTCGACTGTAATCACGGGTAATCATGAGCAATTTAATCTAGCAAATCGTCTCATATACTTAAATACAATTCTAGTTATTCCTATCAAGCAGTCAATCGTTCTGTTCTCTCTCCCCTCCCTCCCTCCCTCCCTCCCTCCCTCCCTCCCTCCCTCCCTCCCTCCCTCCCTCCCTCCCCTCTCTCTCTCTCTCTCTCTCTCTCTCTCTCTCTCTCTCTCTCTCTCTTGTTTTTTGTGTGGGCCATGTGTTTTGCCGGTGCTGGGTGTCCGGGAGGTTGAATGGAGATGTATGTACCTTATGTATTTCTTCCATTCCATATTCCTCTTCATCCCTGGGCTATGGAGAGAGGAGGAGGAGGAGGAGGAGGAGGAGGAGGAGGAGGAGGAGGAGGAGGAGGAGGAGGAGGAGAATGGAAAGAGGAGTGAGAAAAGGGCACTCAATGGAGTGGTGGGAAGTGGTGCAAGACAGTTTGCTGGGAGAGAGAGAGAGAGGGAGAGAGGAGAGAGAGAAAGAGAGAGAGGGAGGGAGAGAGGGAGGGAGGGGGGTTCTGCTTAATGGCGACAATAATAGACATAAGACAGGTAAAGTGCAACGCTTTGGTGAGAGTGAGAGAGCGAGAGAGCACACGCGAGAGAGAGAGAGAGCGAGAGCGAGAGAGAGAGAGAGAGAGAGAGAGAGAGAGAGAGAGAGAGAGAGAGAGAGAGAGAGAGAGAGAGACAGTATATGTCAAGAGAGAGAAAGAGTGTGTGGGAGCGCGGTAGGGTTTTTGAGTGAGTAATTGAGAGACAGACAGACCGGCAGGCTGACAGACAGACAGACAGACAGACAGACAGAGAAATACACATAAACGAGTGATATATTAGTTTACATAAAAATATGAAAGGAAACCATGTGGGGGGTTGAAATAATTAGACTGACAGTAAGTGTAGTGATAGGAAGACAAATAAAAAGTTCATATTTTAGATAAATAAAATAAAATATGGACAGATGGAAATATAGACAATAAGATAGATAGACCAACAAACTGATAGCTGACCGACCAACAAACTGATAGCTTTAAAGATAGATAGGCCGACAGATAGATATATCATTAGATAGATAGACGAACAGACAGACAGACAGATAGACAAACAGACAGATAGATAGATTGTTAGATAGACAAACATGAAAAGAGAGACAAATAGGTAAACAGAGAGACAGTCAGACAGATGGACTGAGAGACAGACAGACAGATAGGTAGACAGACAGATAGACAGACAGAAAAATAGACAGACAGACAGACAGGTCCCGGAGCGTCCACCTGATGGGACTCGTCCCAGCCGTTCTCGTCCCTGGCCCCCAGCTTGGCCCGGTAGTACAGCAGGGTCTCACAGCAGGAGGTGTCCCCCCCTGTCAGCACCGTGTGGAACAGGGGGGTCAGCCCACAGCGGTCCCTGTAGTTCGGAGAGGCTCCCAGGGACAACAGCGCCTGAGGGAGGGAGGGAGGGAGGGAGGGGAGGGAGGGAGGGAGGGAGGGAGGAGGGAGGAAGGAGGGAGGGAGGGAGGGTGGGTAGAGGGGTTCATGGAAAGGAAGAGCATGACAAAGGCTTTTTATCTGTGTGTGTATGTGTGTTTGTAGGTGTGTGTGCGTGCACACACCTCTGCGTGTGTGTGTGTGTGTTCGTATGTGTGAAACTGTGTGTGTGTGTGTGTGTGTGTGTGTGTAATCGTGTACATGTGAATGTGTGTGTTTGTGTGCGCGTGCGCGTGAATGCATATTATGTGTGTCTGTATGCATATTTGCTCTATAGTCATACTTACATATATTTGTGTATGATTTGCAAGTTTACATGCGTGTGCGTTGTGTACAAGTGTGTTCCTGGTGTTACCATCAGCCCAGCGTGGTTCTGGGCGCGAACCGCCTTGTGGACGGCCGTCAGTCCGTCCCGGGTCCTGAAGTCCAGGTGAGCCCCGCCCTGGACCAGCACCCGGACTCCCTCCACCGTCAGACCTGACTGCACTGCCACCGAGAGAGGGGTCTCTGGCCCAGAGAGAGAGAGAGAGAGAGAGAGAATAAGGTTAAGCATAGAAAGTTAATGGGGAAAATATATTCAAGTTGTAAGTTGGAGGAGAAGAGGAAGAGGATCAAGTGGATGAGGTAGAGGACTAAGATGAAGACAAAGAAGAACATTACTATTTCCAAATAATTAAGCAACAGAAACGTGTCAATTTGTCAATGACACGCACCTGATCACTGAAATGTTTTTATTTGGTTTTTCATCATTAATTATACCTTCCCATCGGATATAAAAGGCTGAAAGAGTTATTTGTCAGGTGGGGGTCTATCTCACCTCCCGTGTCGGGGTCCTGGTAGTTGGAGTCCAGGCCTTTCTCCAGGACCTTGGAGATCTTCTCCAGAGCTCCCGTCTGGATGTACTCTAGAAACTTCTTCAGACTGGCCTTCAAGCGGTCAACACACGCATATACGTATTTAATATTAAACGGATGCAGCATAGTTACGAAGTACTGATATTCGTCAATGTTGAGGGTGGTAGGCCTACCTTGGTGCTAAGTTTGGTCAGGATTTTCTCGTCCAGATTTGTCTGTTTGTAAACCCTGGTTTTGTATCTGAACTGCAAGACACAGAAACAAATAAATAAGATATTGTTTGAGGAAATCTTTGATGTAAGAAAATGACATTTTCACATATGAAAAAAAGCAAACATTTTTTGCTTCCAGCACACATGCACCACTAGAGGGCGGTGCAATACAACTGTATCCGAAATACCTCGTTCAGCTCATCCCCTTCAAATTGTAACCCACTTTCCAGAAGACATATTACTTCAGTTTGGAATTTGTAGGTTACAAACCCTAGATATTATGTCATGCTTGTTCTTCTTCTTCTGCTTCTTCTTCTTCTTATTGTTATTATGCATTGTTAAAACTTCATGTCACAAAAACATAAACCCCCACACGCCCAGGTGCCTACCTCCAGGTAAGGCACCCCTTTCTCAAAGGATTGTGGGTAGTCTCGGAGGGTGCGTTCCTCCTCCAGGAACTTGGCGTCGCGGCCCTTCCCCGGCGGGCTGGAACAGGCCGTAGTTGTACACGTCCCACAGAGACTCGCTGAGGGAGCAGATGATCTGCTGCTTGGCCCCCCACACTGTGGAGTCAGGGTCAAACTGGAGACACCTCTGGGAGGGGGGGGGGGGGGGGGGGGGATAGATGGTAGATGGAAGGTAGATGGAAAGATGGATGGACAGAAGGATGGATGGATATAGGTGGACAGATGGATGGATATAGATGGACAAATGGATGGATGGATGGATATAGATGGACAGATGGATGGATGGAAGGTAGATGGATGGACAGATGGATGGATGGATGGATATAGAGGGACAAATGGATGGATGGATATAGATGGACAGATGGATGGAAGGTAGATGGATGCACAGATGGGTGGATAGATGGATGGATATAGATGGACAGATACATGGATGGACGGATGGATGGATATAGATGGACAGATAGATGGATGGACGGATGGATGGATATAGATGACGGATGGACAGGAAGGGGGGAGGGGGCAGGATGGTGGCACAGTAGGGTATAAGAGTCAGGCAGGTGTCTTACTGTGCATGTGTGTGTGTGTGTGTGTCTGTGTGTATATGTGTGTGTGTGTGTGTGTGTGTGTGTGAGTAATGACACAATAACAACAATATCAACTCCAGCTCCTTCCCATTACTGTAAAACCAACCCTTGTCTGGTGAAGTTCAGACATTTTCCTGTTGTCTGTATGGAACGGTTCCAGGGGTTTAGAAGATTCTGGGACTTGGCATCCATAACACACAGGTGGAGGAATATATTACGTGCCTTCACCTATTAGTGTCTACTTCTTTGTGTGTGTGTGTGCGTGTGTGAGTGTGAGTGAGTGCGTGTGTGTGTGTGTGTATGTGTGTGTGTTTGTGTGTTTGTTTTAGAGAGAGCAAGACAGAGAGAGAGAGGGGGAAAGAGAGAGCGTGTGTGTGTGTGTGTGTGTGTGTGTGTGTGTGTGTGTGTGTGTACGTGCATATTTGCACACTTCACATTGGAAAAGACTGCATCCATAAACAGGCGATATGGGAAATGGGTTTGGACAATGTATTCAGTGCTGACCAGCCTAAATTGCTTTGAAGATTGAAACGGGGTGGGACTCTGCGACGGACCAGCGGCCCACTCCAGGTACCCTGACTGCAAGATGAATCTAATGAGCTGGGATGGAGCTCCACACACCAGCCAGCCGACCCAGGGCCTGCATAAATGTGTTGTAAGCAGTGAATACAGGGAATGGAAACTAAGGAAAACAAAGGGGGAAAAAAAAACCAGGAAAAACTGGAAAAAGTGGGACAGTACGTTTCCATAACGACGCCATAGTTACAGGAAGGTTCTGCATGGATGCTGCTGGGTAGCGGTGAGGTGATCACGTGTGTAATGCATTCCTGCATGTTAGATTAATGACGTGTGTGCTGAATATTAATTATCTGTAAATATTTAATCACGCATAACCGTTGGGAACCCATATGTTTATTTTTGAACAGCGCCAGACTGACTTCCGTTCTAATTTAGGTAAATAAAAGTCAAATTGTAGGACAATTAAAGCAAACAATTTTAATTAGTGAAATGTAAGAAATGTAAAATATATGTATCCTTGTCTGCTCCTTTCTTCTGCCACATACACAAACATAAATACACACACGCACACACACCACAGGAAGGTCATTTGAGCGAGAGAGAGAAAGAGAGAGAGAGTGAGAGAGAGAGAGAGAGAGAGAGGAGAGAGAGAGAGAGGAGAGGGATGGAGAGAGAGAGAGAGAGAGAGAGAGAGAGAGGGATGGAGGGAGAGAGAGAGAGAGAGAGAGAGAGAGAGAGAGGATGGAGAGAGAGAGAGAGAGAGAGAGAGAGAGAGAGAGAGAGAGGGATGGAGAGAGGGAGAGAGAGAGAGAGACAGAGAGAGAGAGAGAGAGAGGGATGGAGAGAGGGAGAGAAGGCGGACATGCTAATCTTCGAGGATGAATCGCCCCCCCCCCCCAACCCCTCCCCCCCCCCATACTCTCTGCCTCTTGCGCCGTCACTTCCCGGGTCACAACACAACAAACGGTACCTGAGACATTTTGTCTCAAAATTAGATTTCACGATGATTGGGGGGGGGGGGGGGCGCCGCTCTCCCTCCCCTCCGCCCCTTCATCATCCCCTCTCATGTCCTGCGGTGGTCCGGAGCGGTACTTATAGTCTGGCCCGCGGGCCCTGCGGCGGGCCGGGAGTAGGGAGACCCTGGGCCGGAGGAAACACAGAACCGAGCCCACCTGGGATCGGATCTATAGATCTCCCGCTAACTGCTCCGTCCTGGTGAACTGTAAAATTGCAGAGCTCAGCAGAGCTTTGCGTATCCCCCCCCCCCCCCTCTCTCCCCCGCTTTCTCCCCCCCTTTCTCCCCCCCGCCACCACCAAATCCCCACTGTTTCCCCACTAGGTCGCTGTGTTTGATAGTGTAGCCAACAGTATTGGCATGGCAACCCGGTTCATTAAAGGGAGCCAGGCATTCGTTGCCGTAGCAATGCCTTGGTGGTCCCTGGGAGGTAAACGTGTGTGTGTGTGTTGTATGGGGGTTTGAGTGTGTGTGTATGTGTGTGTGTGTATGTGTGTGTGTATGGGGGTTTGAGTGTGTGTGTGTGTGTGTATGGGGGGTGTGAGTGAGTGAGTGTGTGTGTGTGTGTGTGTGTTTGTGTGTGTGTATGTGTATGGGGGTGTGAGTGTGTGTGTGTATGGGGGTGTGAGTTAGTGTATGGGGGTGTGAGGTGTGGTGTGTGTGTATGGGGGTGTGAGTTAGTGTGTGTGTGTGGTGTGTGTAGGGAGGTGTGAGTGTGTGTGTGTGTGTGTGTGTGTGTGTGTGTGTGTGTGTGT
>JAOPHQ010002157.1:0-38879 GCA_030340625.1 Merluccius polli
TCTCACTCTCTCTCTCTCTCTCTATGTGTGATTTTCAGATCAACAGATAGAACCCTGGCTGGCCTGCCAACTGTTCCACACGCCGCCGAAGATGCTGATTGGTTGGAAGCGGCCGCATCGTCATGAGACTGACTCAAGCCCTATGCATGACCCTGTGTGCAAAGGCCACGAAAAGCAAGAAGAATTGAGAAAAGAGAGAGGTTGACAGACAGAGACAGAGACAGAGACAGACAATAGACAGATATTGAGGTGGAAGAAATACGACAGACAGGTCAATTTTGACAGCAGACGGACAGATAGATGTCTTGTCACAGAGACAGACAGATGGAGGACGAAGGAATTAACCCAGTTTAATAAATACTTCCTTCTAATACCCATCTTGTTGTGTTAAAAAAACAAAATAACAATCTGGGTAGTGTGTGTTCTGTGTGAGCATGCGTGTGTTTATTAAATAGAAGCTGACCTACACACGTCCCTGAAGAGAATTTTGGGCTGTGGACTGATACCCATCAGAGGTCCACCCTGGAAGAGAGATATAGAAGAGAGAGAAAAGAGAGAGAGAGAGAGAGAGAGAGAGAGAGAGAGAGAGCAGACAGACAGACAGACAGACAGACAGACAGACAGACAGACAGACAGACAGACAAAAAAAGTAATAAATGTTTAATGCAATTTAAATACACACACAAGTCGAACACTGACAAAAGCACAACACACACACATACACACACACACACACAAACACACAATAAAACAAAAATATGTATTATCTAGTATGAAATACAATACTAATCACAGAGAGCGAGAAAGAGAGAGACCTTGGCCAACAGAGAAAGTATGGCCGTGTATATACTGAACAGATATACTTGTGACCTGTGAGACGACAGACAGATTGACAGACAGTCAGTCAGTCATCAGACAGACAGACAAACAGTAGCACTAAGTTGTCATATTAGTGTCACATCATTCCACTTTATTCAACTCTTCCGGAATATCAGTTACACAAAACAGACAGAGCATTGTTCCTCCCCAGACAGAAATAGACGTCTAACAACGTTTCCTTAATTGAATCCTCAAACTGTCCATAGTAGTCGGCAAACTAACGCTAGGCTGCTAGCTGACTTGCAAACCCACTCACGTCAAAACAAGACAAAATGACGACAATAAATGAAGGTTTAAAATGAGTAGTATAATCATTGAATGAATACAAATAAAATGATTAAAGTACAAATTATGGGTTAGTGTGTGTTATGGCTAGGATTTAATACAATCTAAAATAACAAGGTTAAAATCTGGGAAATCACTCAGAAATCCACTTAGGAAAAAGTGGGTTTTTTCTTACTTCATGCTAATCAGTTGCTGTCTGTCTCTCTTGAACCCAATCAGTTACAGTAGCCTAATCTTGCTAGTTTTCACAACCAGATACTTGAGTGTAAACTTTGTAATATAGGCCACACACATACACATGTACACACCACATGTAAGCCATAAACAAACTGCACACGAAAGCACATACACATATAATACACACTCCCATATGGGCCAGTGTGCGGCACACATGTTCCTGTCTATAAAAAGGTCACCATTTTCTCTGGCTAAGCGCCCCCTGTGCTATTGTTAATGTATGCATAAACAAATGGCAAATTTGTGGCACAATAAATATGTAGTAGCCATTAATAACAAGGGGTGGGAGAGGGAGAGCAGGTGCACGCACACAGCTGGCGGTGGGGGCGCTTGAGATGGACTCGGTGCCTTTCTAACTGGAAACCTGTCTGTCTCTGTCTCTCTGTCTCTGTCTCTGTGTCTCTCTCTCTCTCCTCCTCCCCCCCCCCCCCCCTCCCTCAAATGCACACTCACATGTAAATACACACATACTCACACACAAACACACAATGACAAACACTTCTAATTAGATGCACCTTCTATTAGCAAAATCAACACCGGGGTAGTGATTAGCAGGTTATTGGTTTAGCATGCTGTGTATTTGTTGTTGACCATTTTTTTTAAGACTAAAGCCAACATACTGTATTTTTAAGAAAGATGATCTGCTGGGAAGGTTACATTTGTAATTGCAGGTAAATCGACTTATATTAAAATCAGGTTTGTCAGGGCAGCATTAGTCTCACAAATCAGACTTTAGGTTAACATCTAAAGTCTGATGGCAGACGAGCTCAAATCTGGTTGAATGTGGAATTTTCATTTTCTTTCACTTCAATTGTCTTGCGACCAATCATGTTGCTGGGGCGGGGATGCATGTTACATGGAATGGATCTCCACTGGAAACAACCTGACAAGCAGAACCCACGACAAACGTGATATGGCTGACCATTAATCTCGGATCCAGGAGAGGACTGATGACTAAAAACAATAGCATTGTCTTCCCATTTTCTGTATTCCTCCTTTGTCAGCAGCGAACGCAAACTCAGCACTGGTAAACTAAACTTTTCCCCCGTAGCCGATGGGAAGACAAGCTAAAACCGTCCTGTCCGGACACCAACGTCCTTAGACAAAGTGTCTGTAAAGGTTTAAAGTTGCAATACTTAACATTTAAACTAGCTCATAGCTTAAAATGATCTGGACATATCTGTAATCAATGCTGATCTATAGTGATTTAAATAATGTTATCAATAAAATCACATCCTATAACTAATGTATTCTAAAACAACTTCTCTCTTTGTTTTCCAGGTACGTCCTGCCACCTGCCACCATAGAAGTGAGGAGGTTTTTGGGGAGGGGGGCAACTAGTTCAATGTCATTGAGTTTTTTTTAATTCTGAAAGTCTCCCCTCTACTAACTGGAGGGGCTCAATCTTACACATTGCAACATTTATTGAAATCGTCTTCTGAAACCTTCATCTTGTCACTCGCAAATTAGTTTCTCTTCAGAAGAATATCACGGTAACAAAAAACGAAAACTCTGCATAACTCCGCCCCTCGCACTTTCTGGTTTCCAGTCCATGCACTGGGCAGTCTCCCCCCCAAAAGTTTGACTATGGCATTGTCGAACTCCTGCATTCGAGATTCAGGGGTGATAGTAGAAAAAAATCCTGAGCCTGAACTTTTTTTTCTGGGATATATGCCCTGATCAACATAATTGTCAAGCGGGATCCAGGGGTATGCTCCCCTGGAAGAACATTCAGGCATGAGATGAACAAACCAAATGTAAGCCTATATTACAGTAGCATCTTTGTGTAGAGCACCAGAGCTCTTGGGACCCTGGGCCTGGTAGGCCTGTTCAGTAATCCATCCCTGCTAATACATTTCATCATGTAAATATGAGCATTCCTTCCAGGTGATGTGACCTATTGGCTCAAAATCAGTGCATGATCATACTTGTTTTGTGAGACACAACTCTTACTTTCTTTTTGTTTCTTCTTTTTTTTTTAAAAATCAAATCTTAACATTCTTCATATTTTTTAAATAAACATTTAATACATTTAATACCCACGTCTTATTTTGAAAACCTGAAGTTTCCACACGCTGCAGTAAGCTAGCGCTGACTTTCCCAGTTGTCTCAAAGTATTTGCCATAAAGTCGGCAATAAGGGCGCACTTGAAAATGTTGGAGCGGCTGGCTTGACCATGCGGAACCGAGAGACGGCTGGCTTGACCGCAGTCCGGTGCGTGTGGATGTGCGGCGCTCCTCCGGCGGAGCGGTTCATGTTATTAGCGGAGTCCGGGAGGGTTCACCTTCATAGACGTAGTTACGAGGGATGTGCGACTATTAGGGCTGTCCCGAATACCATATTTTGGGCTCCGGAGCTTCGGTAGTAATCGACAGCGAATATTCGAATATTCGGGGTTTTGCAAACACTTTTTGCAAAAGGTTTGGTGTGAGGTTTGGTACTATTCGGATCAGTTGCAACTATTTTCCAAGCAAAGTAAGTGCACGTTTTTATCATGTGTAACGTTACTGTTTAAACGGCGGATAAAAGCAGCTTCATCATGGCGACTGGACAACAGTTAAGTTTGCTAGCTAGTATGGTCTCGGTTTTTTACACCGTCAAACAATAGCCCAATACTTACAGCATTCAGGTGACTTTTCATGCTTGTTGTGCCACCGTGGTAGGCCAGTTTCAAATCGCATATTTGGCACACTGCCTTTGTCTTGTCATCGCTCAATTTAAAGTGTTCCCACTAGGGATGGGCATTTTAAGAAATGTCCTTGATCGATCATCGCTAGAATTATCGATCAATTATCGATTAATCGTTATTTTTTTGGGTGGGGGGGGGCGGGGGGTGGAGGTGCGCGATTGTTGATGGGGGGCGGGCGGGATTGTTGACGGGGGGGGGGTGCGACAGTCCTGGACCGGCCCAAAAATAATAATACACAAAATAAAAAATACAAAATAATCGGCCTGAAATCGTCCGGCCGAACCTCCCTATGGCAGCCCGTCCCTGGTTATAGGCCTATGCGGCGCTCGTAAAAGCCGAACAATGCGCTCTTAAAGGTTTGGAGATTCAACAAGACTAAGTCTGTATTCCAATCACAATAAGTAGCCTACTTATCGGCCAACAATAATCAAACAAGGCAGTAAAAGTGGGCATTGAACTGTATAACTGTTTTGAAAAAAGGGGAAAAGGCCGACATATGCCGATACAATATGCAGCCAGCGCTCGGAAAAGGCTCGCAACAAAAAGATGAGCCACACATTTAGAAACAATTGCATGAACTGTCTAAAAGAAATACCTTAGTCAGAAAACATATATGAGGCTGGACGTTTTGCTAAAATGTCACAGTTATGGAAATATTGAAAATGTTGGAGCGGCTGACTTGACCACGCGAACCGAGAGACGGCTGTCTTGACCGCAGTACGCGATCGGTCATTAATCAATAATCGTATTTATCCGTATAACTGCACACAACTTTATTTAAAATCAAATGTAAAACATGCGTGTTTGTATTGTGGTGTCCAGTGCGTGTGGATGTGCGGCTCCTCCGGCGGAGCGGTTCATGTTAATAGCGGAGTCCGGGAGGGTTCACCTTCACGGCGTAGTTACGAGGGATGTGCGACTATCGTCTTAAAAAATACTAAAGTGTTTTTTAAAGTTAGAAAGATATTAGATATTCAACCGATATTCACGCTCCGAATTACAGCGATCAGACACGGGGAACTAAAGCCGCGATCACCGGTATGAGTCCCGTATGTCTAGCGGTGTCTACCTGCCCAGGTGTATACCTGCCCAGGTGTATTGGTCAGTATTTCTGCAGCGATGAGTTAAATCACAGCTTGTTGCGACCACGGATGTATTCGGTTTGCGGTGCTCATGCCTTGTTATTCTTATGTTTTACTTTTTGCTCGTATTCGACTAAGCCGAATATTAGGGGGCAGCCCTAGTTAACTTACAGCACTTTATATGGACCATTAGTTATATTTTCAATTTATTTACAGAGCAATCCCTGCAAAGTTTTTAGGTAATAACTATAGAAGAGAGGGGGGCGTGGCATCACGATGGTGGCTCTCCATCGTGATGTCAGTCAGCCATTACGATGGACGATGTCAGACCACGCGAACGCGAACCTGATTTTATTTATTTTTTTCACAGACACGTCGGTACGCCGGAATTCCGGCGTGGTGCCGGAACGCTATCAGCCCTGGAGATTAGAGCAGGATAATCTAGTGGTCAGGAAAGGTTTTGGTTTCGAACCCCAATGTCCACAGTTTACCTGTAAGCATCCTTGAGCAAAATGCCTTCTAACCCCTACCATGACTACTTGTGTGGGTTGTGTGTGGCTGCCATGTAAAGAACAATCACCCTGCTTGGCTGAAAAACATCACATGATCTAGGTAGAGAGAGACAGAGAGTGTTGCGTCAGTGTTAGTGTATCTGCATATGTATATACATAAAGATAAAAGAGAAAACTGCTTTCCATGCCAATTAAGCCCTTTTGATTTAAATTAAGATAGAAAAGGATTAACATGGACAGATAAAGAGTAAAAGAAAGAGGGAGAGAGATTAAGACAAAAGGTTAGAGACAGATAGACATGGAGAGAGAGAGACAAATAGAGATAGTAAGAAAGACAAGAGCAAAGAGAGAGAGAGATTTTATTTTGCACTAAAGTGAATGATATGATGTTTGCATGTCGTTTTGTCCACCGTTTACTCAAAAACCTTGAAAATCGTTGCCATCATTTTCAAGGACCTTCAAGAGAGTATCTCTCAGAGCGCTGTCTGCACATATGTGTGTGTATGCACGCATATGGGTGTAGGTGTGTGTGTGTGTGTGGGGGTATATTCATGGATGTGTATGTATGTATATTTGCGCGTGCATGTGTGCATGAGTGAATGTGTGTTTGTGTGTCGGTGTGTGTGTGTGCGTGCATGCATGTGGTGTGTGTGTGCGTGCATTAGTGTGTGCATATGGTGTGTGTGTGTGTGTGTGGTGTGTGTGTGTGTAGGACAAAAGGCAGACCCCATCTGTTCTATTGTCAGAAGCTCTTTATAACAGATCAGATAAACATGACATTTGGGATGACTGGCCAAGCTGCTGCTATAAAGGCTGAAATTTGACCCTGTGTGTGTGTGTGTGTGTGTGTGTGTCTTTATGCATGAATGTTTGTGACATATTGAATGCCTTCTTCTTAAATGTCCTCTAAATTGTGTGTGTGTGTGTGTGTGATTGTGTGTTTTTGTTTTGTATGTGTGTGTGTGTGTGTGTGTGCGTGTGTCAATATATTCATGACCATGAATATGCGTATACATCAGTCTATGTGTATTCATCCATGAAGTATGCAGCTTGTGTTTACACGTCAACGCATGTGTGAGTCCGTGCACACGTACACAAACACACATGTGCTCATTAGCCGTACAACGTGCACTAGCGTGCACACGCTAAATATCAGGCAGTAGTACATGGTGGATTAGTGGACCATTGGCCTAATCAGACCGCTCTCTATCACCACAACAATCAGCAGAGAGACATGGACACAGAGTGAGAGAGAGCGATACAATGTGAGAGAGGGAGAGAGACTATTAATCTGAGCTCTAATGCCATAACAGTGATGAAACATCTGCTCATTGCAATCAAGGAGAGGGATTGAGACAGCTGCAGATGGCAAACCTACACACACACAAACACACACACACACACAAACACACACACACACACACACACACACACACATTTAAACATACACACATTTAAACACATACATACACACACATACACTCACACACCAAAGGCATTATCTTCTTCGTGCAATGGAGAGGTAGAGTGAACACACACACACACACACACATGTGCATGCACACACACACACCACACACACACACACACACACACACCCAGTAGCGGTCGCTGGATGTAATCTACTGGTGACTATCATGACGTGAGCTCAGGTGCACAAAAGGTTCTGCACATCTGGACAGCTTCACCAGCTGTCCCACCAATAAACATCTGGCCCAGCCGTGTGCGTCGCCCGCATGCTTAATGGATTGGATTTATGCAGCACTTCTCTAGCACCCAGGACTACTTGCACACTCACTGAGACGCACACACACACACAGTCACTCATATATATATATATTTGGTGGACGCTTTTATCCAAAGCGCCTTACAATACCGTGAGTGCATACCTTTTTTAGCATGGGTGGTCCCTGTGGGAATCGAACCCTTAACCCTGGCAACATTAATGCCATGCTCTACCCCTTGAGCTAGTCAGACACAAACAAACACACACACACAATGATCTTCCTGGAATTGTGTCTTTTTACCTGAGTGGAAAAATCTACCAGATCACGAGACACTTAATTATCCCACCACACCCCAGCTACAAAGAAGTAAAAGCATAGAGAGAAATCCTAAGACCTCTACGTATTAGCTGAAAGCTTGATAAGAAAAAACGGTGAATGGAGGGTTTGATTAAAAAACGAAAGCACACATGAAAAAAGTTTTCTGGCTCCAAATGGATCCAGGTTGTACATAAGCTGGAGATCGATTGGCAACTGGAGTGAAACAAGCAACTCAACATGATCTCCACAACCCGAGGGTAATTGTTTCCTTCTCTTCTTCTGGTTCTCCTCAGGGTTTTCAATGTGTCCTAGTAAAAAATAATAAATGATACAAAGTCAGGTTGAATATATCATGGGTGTAACTCTTTCAGTGACCAGATGTTTCAGGTTGGCTGTCGCCACCCTGCCCCCAAAACCATGCAGTAGGACACAGTAACTCTAGACCAGTGGACCGTATTATCTGACACACTATTGCTCTTTACACACACTTACACACTTACACACACACACACACACACACACACACACCGGGTATGGGGGGTAAAATTACCCCCAGTTATTTCCCAAATAGATTGTGTGTTTCCTGTCTGGGTGGTTAGTGTGTGTGTGTGTGTGTGTGGGGGGGGGGGGGGGGGGGTCACAGTGACCAGCGTCTGTTAAAATAAAAGCTCCATTGTTCACCAAGGTGGTCCCATTAGACCCCCCCCCCCCCCCCCACACACACACACACACACACACACACACACACACACACACAAAAATGTACATATGTACATGCTCACGTACACATAGACACACACACACACACACACACACGTGCGCACGTATACTCACACACACACACACACACACACACACTCACACGCTCCCACATGAGCAAACATGCAGACACACAAGAACATACACACACACACGCATGTGAACCTGCTCACACATGGGCACACACCTACACACGAACATGCATACGAACATGCACAGACACAAAATTGCTCTCTCTCACACACACACACACACAGAAAAGCCCACACACTCACTCAGACACAAACCTATGCTAACACACCATTATCACAAGCTCACACACACACACACATACACACACAAGTACTGCCACACAGACACAGAGTGCCATAAGCCTCTCATCTGAGCGTCTTGTTAGAGTCTGGAGGTAGCTGAGAGATAAATATTTATCTGTCGGAAATAAACACTAGTCACACACACACACACACATATATATATATATATACACACACAATCACACACATTTCATATATATATATATATATATATATATATAAATATATAAATAAATATAAAATATATAAAAATATACATAAAATATAAACACACCCACCCACCCACCTACCCACCCACACACAGTAATTCGGGCCACTTCCTTCCTGTGGGGTGATGATGTTTAGTCTCAACATGCCGCAGCCTGATTGGTCCATTTGATTTGATCAAACTTCCTGCTGAATGGTGGGGGTCAAGACACGTTGTCGTGCTAACTACATCTAGTGTGGCTAGTGTGGTGGTATCCTCAACAAATGAAAAGGTTTGCGGTCCACATTAAACACGACACAATCACATGCACGCGTGCACACCCTCGCACACACACACACACACACACACACACACGTGAAGCCACACTTGGACACACACACACAGACACACACACCCACACAGACACACACCTCACTTATAATCCATACAGGTTAGTTTACCAAGAAGACAAAGCAGGATAGTTTAAAGCCATAATGCATGTAGTAACAACATAATGCATGTAATAACAACATTTCAATGTTAATGCATGCATACAAGCATAATACCTCAATATTAACATTAGCATATAATACATTTTATCACTATGGCACCTAGTTGTGGTTAGCTAGCTTTGTTTTTTGCTGTAGATCAAAAAGTGTCCTATACAACCTAGCTTGGGTCTGTTATTACCAGCCCCAACATGGCAGTTACCAGCTCCAACATGGCTGCCTACCAAACCCAACATTGCGGCCTACCAGACACTATCCTCGCATTATTCGCCTTATTCACATGGTAGCCATCTTGAACTCGAAACAGTCGGCCTACTGCTCTGTGCCTTCAGAAGAAAGGACTAAAGTAGGAAGAAAAGTTTTCGTAGAGCCCTGAACTTTGCAGATAATTTGTTTGTAAAATCAGGAAAGAGATCCCGGCCCTAAAAACCACTGCCTTGCTAACCCACATAAGGAATCCCTGCAGCCCTGTTGAAGATGGTCGCTGAGTGAATAAGGCGAATTAAAGAGCTGCTGGTCAGGGGACAGGAAGGGAGGAAGGGGTGAGGAGGGGTGGTGAATAATGATAAAGGATGTTGCATGGTGAATTCCTAAAGTCACCAGTTTTGAATGATGGATGAATGTCTCACCATTTCACAGAATAGTTGGCATTTCATCTAGCACCGAAGGTGAAACTAAGTCTATTGAGCTGTGTTCCTGTTTAGGGAGGAGACCAGGGGAAAAAAACAGAAAGGAGGAGAAAAAATAATCCAGTGTGCGGAGCGTGGAACCTCCCAGCGTTCCGCTGGCGGGTCCTTCACCCACTGAGGAATTCCACCTTAGAATGGGACTGAAGCGTCTGATGGAGGACGTATGAAGTCCACGCCACCTCGACCCGTGACCCCGCGCCGCACGTCTCTTGGCAACAATGCACGACTCTCTCCGTTGATAACGCCTCATCGCATTAGAAATGGTTGAAGTACAGGTAAATGGTGAAGTACATGTATTAGGTTAAGGATAATTATGTTTAGTATATAAAGTTGGAATTGGGGAAGAATTTAGGTTACCTTGCGGTATTAGGTTTAAAATGGTTAGGTTTAGGTTAAGGTTATTGGGGTTAAGGGGTTAGGGGTTATGGGTTAAAGATGGTTAAAGAGTCTTAAAGACAATAAATGTAAATATAACAAGGAAAAACATCTCCAGCTTGCTGTTGTCAAAAAAGTGATCTGCATCAGAAATGAAGGTTATAATAATGATGATGATGATTAAATAACGGGAGAAGATGAGGATGAAGAGGTGACAAAGAGGGAAGAGAGAAGTACAACAACTAGAACTGCACACACACACATGAGGTCTTGTGATGGCCACACAAAAGTACACAGTCGTATGTTAACTCTTATCTCTGAATCCCATGACAGACATATCTTTCTGAACAGACATGCCTTGGTTAACGAGAAGATCTGTTTTTTAATTAACTTTTCTTCATAATCTCCATGCTGACATTCTCACTTATTGCCAATATGAAATACTTACCTATCCATGTACATCTCTTGTCATTTTGATGAACGCTTTTGCTCACCCCATTGGACAAAGCTTGTGTTCAATGCTGCAGGTGTACCGTTTTTAACGTCCTATCAGACATAGTCTCACAAATCAGACTTTTGATTAATTATGCGAAGTCTGATGGCAGACGAGCTCAAATCTGGGTGAACAGGGTATTTCACTTTCTTTCTATACATATTTATTTCAACCAATCATGTTGCTGGAGGCGGGGATCTGTAAGCGCGTAACACAGTGGACACAAACTCGCCCAGGCTCTGTGCCGTCTCCCCCCAGAAGTTCTGCTATAACATAGTAGGCCTGCTGGATCTGAGATTATATCAAACACAACCAAATAGGTTTGGGCAAATGGGAAGCAGGTGAGGAATCCACCTCCATACGTTATTTTACATCCTTTACTTGGCATAAAAAGGATCCAGGATAATTTGTCAATAGTTGTCAACATGAAGGGCAGTGAATGCAGCTTTAGAAGGCGGAGTGACCGCTAATAAAAACAGTCCCTTTGCCGCGGCTCTGCAAGAGAACTTAAAGACCCCCACTAATGGCAGTTGATCCAAACAACATTGTTGTTCTGGTTCTTTAAAAAGTTGACGGGCAAAGCTCTCACGTCTGGTGCAGCTAAACGCCTAGCGCGCAGTCGAGAAGCTAGCCTTGCCAAGTGAGCTGCCGTCACAACCGATCCGCAACGCCCTCGCGCCTCCACAATGGGAACTGTATGCAGGGATTAAAATTAGAAGGGGCTTGTGATGCTGCTCCCCAGCTGGAAAATGATTGATTTGCATCTGTAGTTCTGGCTCCTTATCGTCCAAGCGATCAGTTTCCAGGAGACAGGGTTACACTGTTGAAGAGGTCAGCTACTTGTACTGCCTCTTCACCCTTTCATTATGAGAGCTAAGAGTTTACCCTAGATGGCCCTAGAAAACACACACACACACACACACACATGCACACACACACACATACACCCACACACACACACACACACACGCATTTGCACACAGACACGCATACATGCACGCACACACAGTGCGTGCATTCACCCCCCCCCCCCCCCCCCCCCCCCCCCCCAACACATACAAACGCATACAAAAACTGAGAGTGCGCACGGGAGAGCGAGAGAGAGGGAGAGGGGGTGTCCGACTAGACAAAGTACTTGGTTGTGACCTGATCAGTTATATAACCTGTGATTTAGGAAGAGAGGAGAGGAGAAGAGAGAGGAGAGGGAGAAAGGAGAGGAGAGGAGAGAAAAGGGGAGGGAGAGAAGATAGGAAGGAGAGGAGGAGGAGAGGGAGGGAAGAGGTGAGAGAAGAACAGGAGAGAAAAGAACAGGAAAATGTGTATGCACTCACACAAAACCCTGCATGCACACAAAAAGACATTTACACAAAGTAAGCAGAAATGTTGTAATGTGATGAAATGTTGTGTCTGATTCAAGACCAATCAACTCTATTCAAAATAATTGGAACGTTAAATGGCCAAAGCAGATGAATAAATAAAACTAAGACGGAAAATATAGCACAATTTACAATCAATAGTTGAGTGTATCGTGTTGTTTATTAAGTAAAAGGAAAACATTTAAAATTGGATGTCTAATATTTCTACAATGTATGTCATTCTTATAACCAAACCATAGTGTTGTAGTACTGGTAGAACAGGCAGACAGACAGACACAAAAACACACACACACACACACACACACACACAGCATTTGGAGGGTTGGACTAGCCTGCTAGCTTGTCCGTAGTGCGGGCTAATCATGGTTATTACGGCGGGAAACTGTTTCCAAAGAGCCAATCAAAAGCATCTAGATAATTACCAAGAAAATGTCTGTCTTCCCCTCTCCCGACCATCAACATAATATCTTATCATTCTCTCCTTTAAAACACTCATGTGCGCATGCACACACAGAGAAAATGTGACTGAGAGTATGTGAGTAATGGCTTCTGTGTGTGTGTGTGTGTGTGTGTGTGTGTGTGTGTGTGTGTGTGTGTGTCTGGTTGTGTCTGTGTGTGTGTGCTTGTGCCTGCATGTACCTACGTGCGCAGGAGTGTATGTCTGTCCCTATGTCTGTATGTGTATGTGAGCGTTTGTGTGCGTATGGCGTGTGTGTGCGCGCGTGCGTAGGGTGTGTGTGCGCGAGTGCGTAGGGTGTGTGTGACCACGTGTGTGTGTGTGTGTGTGTGTGTGTGTGTGTGTGTGTGTGTGTGCGCGTGCGTAGGGTGTGTGTGACCACATGTGTATGTGTGTGTGTGTGTATGGGTGTGTGTGCTGCTGTCAGAGAGGTAAGAGCCAGCTGACAGAAACATTTGAAGCAGAAAAGAGGAATCTGTGGACAACAACAAGCTGTCAGTGGAAATGACTAATTTTACCTGACGTTTAACAAGACAACACCCTATTCTCTCTATCCTGTCTCTTATCTGCCTCTCTCTACCTCTCCTCATCCCTCTCTCTCTCTCTTTTCTCTCTTTATCTCTCCAACGCTCTTTCTGTCTTTCTCTCTCTGTATCTATCCATCTCTATTTCTCTACCTACCTCACTTTCTCTCTCACACACACACACACAGAATAAAAGAGAGATTTAAAGAATGGAGTAGATAGACAGAATAGATCAGTGGTTCCCAACCTTTGACTTTAGGTGGACCACTAAATTGTCATCAAGACATTTCGTTGACCACCTCATATGCAAACGGTAAAAAATAGATAAATACACATGCAGTGGCTAAGCAAAGAGTGCCAGCGCCCCCTTGATACACAATTATTACTGCAAGAAGGCCATGGCCTGTGGGAAACGTGCAACGAAAAGGTCCCAGTGTGTTTATTTAGCAAATACAAATTAACACAAATATCAATGGAAAGCATTACAATGGAAAACGTATGATGGAATGCACAAAGCGAAATGCACAGTTTTTGAAATAATAACAAGCCATAATACTATATTTACTGAACAATATTAATTATATATTTATTTTCATTTATCTAAATTATTTTTTCTATTATTGTGAATTTGTTTATTTCAAGAATAAAATCCAAGGTACCACCTGCAGTACAGTGGTACACGTACAACAGGTTGAGAATAGATGGATGTAACAGAAAGAGGGAAAACATCAAATGCGTTTTCATCTCAAACCCTTTGACTCACTTAACCTGTTCCCCCATCTCTCGCTCCATTATTCTCTCTCTCTCTCTCTCTCTCTCTCTCTCTCTCTCTCTCCATCCCTCTCTATCCATCTCCCTCTCGGTCTGTATATTTGGAGGTGACAAGGTTGGCAGGGTAATAACCAGTTATCTATTGGTCCTCTCCCTCCCTCCATCCCTCCTTCCCCCTCTCTCTTGATCTCTCCTTCTCCTCTCTCTCTCCCATCCTACTCCTCTCTCCCTCCCCTCGATCTGAGTCCATCTCTCTTACACCCTTTCTGTTCGTCTGTCTGTCTGTCTCTGTCTCTGTGTGTGTGTGTCTCTCTCTCTCTCTCTCTCTCTCTCTCTCTCTCTCTCTCTCTCTCTCTCTCTCTCTCTGTCTCTCTCTCTCTCTCTGTCTCTCTCTCTCTCTCTCTCTCTCTCTCTCTCTCTCTCTCTCATCACAGTGTGATGACCATCATGCACTTATATACTTACTTATATACTTACTTATATATACTTATATACTATATAAGTATATATATATATATATATAATGATGTGTACACAATTATATTTAAAGCATATAGATTGGACATTGAGGGGATTTGGGAGTTCTGGATTAGGCAGCAAAGGCAGATGGTTTGATACACACAGTGTAAAAAAACGAATTAATAAAATAAATAAATATATAAATAATAAACAGAAACTACCCCCCAACCCCCGCCCTGTGGTGTGGCCCAGCGGTGTCCTTATATAGGACAAGCTGTGGGCCAATCAGAACACACCACTGTTGCGCTCACACACAGCACAACATAAATTAAAGAGAGACAACAGGGCGAGTCGGGTGAGTCGGACAGTACAACACCAAGACCGTCTGCTCTGATTCTGTCACGGCGAGAGAGAGGGGGGGGGGGGGGGGGGCAAGGGGGAAGAGAGAGAGAGAGGAGAGAGAGAGAGAGAGAGAGAGAGAGAGAGAGGGGAAGGGGAAGAGGGAATGAGAGAGCGAAAGTGAGGTGGGAGGAGAGAGAGGGGAGGAGAGAAAGAGGGACGGGGGAGAAAGGAGAGAAGGAAAGAAAACAGAGGCAATGTCATATTGTATACAATATGGCACTTTATTATCAAACACATGCCAGACACACACACACACAAACACACACACACAGTTCCTAAAACGGTTCCACGCAGACTAACCCACTTAATACATCGTTGAGTTGCCCTCAAACTTTTTGTAGCTGTGAATGGTTTTTGGTTCTCTCCCAGACTAGATCAAAGCCCTGCCACAGTAGATGGCGGTTGTAACCGCTGTACACCTCACACCCCTAGATCCATGTGTCATTTAGCAGATGCTTTGCATCCAAAGTGACTGACAGTGAATTCAGATACATGTCATTCAGGAGCAGGTGGAGGGGTTCTTGAGGGCATCTTGCTCCAGGATCCAGGCACCACCTCAAACCATTTGGTTCAACAACTATTTCATTAGAGGTACTGCTGAAATAATCAAAGCACAAGGTCATAGGTTCAAATCCTGACTATGGCCTTCTATTCCATATCTCACTCCTCTCCCTCTTCCTGTCTATCTACTCTATGTCACTGCTTTGTTCAAACTCTCTGGTCTCTCCGTTTTCTTTTTCCCTCTCTGTCTCTCTCTGTCTCTGTCTCTCTCTTTCTCTCTCTCTCTCTCTCTCTCTCTCTCTCTCTCCCTCTCCCTCTCCCTCTCCCTCTCGACACTTAATCAATGTTCTGGTAGTAGCCTTTCACACATAATCTAATTATATGCAAATTACACAAACAAGAAGAGGGAGGGTTAGGTTGAGTGCTAGCACACACACACACACACACTCACACACACACACCGGACACACACATATAGATGTGTGTGTGATATATATAGAGATGGACAGAGAGATGGACAGAGAGAGAGAGAGAGAGAACAAATTAACTCTGCATTTGGCCATAAATACACCAGTTAAGGAGATGTGTGGCATGTACACACACACACACACACACCAGTAGCGGATCAAGTCAGAGGGCGGGCCGGGGGGCGGAGCAAATGACCGGGCCCTTTACGGTACGCGTTTGTCGCCGGGGGGGGGGGGGGGGGGGGGGTTCACGAAAATCATCCACAGCCGGGCCCCTAGAGCCGGCTGCCCACCCAGCCCCTCCTGAAGCTCCGCCCTGACACACACACACAGAACAAGCTATAACTCAAACGTAAAAACCTGATGTTGTCAATTCCAATATATTATTGATCCCCATTGTCATCATTTGTTCAGTTGTATGCGTGTGTGTGCGTGTGTGCGTGTGTGTGCGTGCATGTGTGTCCATGCACCGTGCTACTGGAGGTTAAACGATAAGGGGAAGGTCAGGTTAACAGCTTGCATATGACGTACCAAGTTTCTCCTTCCCAAGTTTCCTATATGTGTGGGTGCGTGAATGCTATATATATATGTTGGAGCAATGGGTATAGAGATCAATGGGTGTGTGTGTGTGTGTGTGAGAGAGAGAGAGAGAGAGAGAGAGAGAGAGAGAGAGAGAGAGTCCATATATCTATACTGTACTAATAACTAATAATACTAATTCAGACTAATACAAACTAGGGACAATTAATCGAAATATTATCGAAATCTCAATATGGCCAAGTGCAATATCCAAATTGCAGGAGCGGCAATTTTTTCATACAGGGAAAATGTGTACATTTATAACCATATAACCATTATAAATGAAGTACTGTAGTGCTGCAGAGATGCCCTGGCCTACACATTTTTCTCCAGATGTAAGAAACATTTTTGCTTGGTACAGACCCCAACAAATTTCACATCAGGATTGTATTTTTTTCAGTGAAAACGACAATTGTGATGCAAAAATGACCATTCTCACAAACAGTGATTCATATCGAAATCGAAATAATCGTATATCATTCAGCCCTAATACAAACTAATACTAATAACTAATCAGAAGTCAGAATTGGGCCGCCCCCTAATAGTCGACCAACCGGCTTAATCGATCGACAGAGGCTTAGTCGAAAAAGTTTTAGTCGCGCAAAAAGTACAACATAAAAATAACACAAGCATCGCAACCGAATACATCCATGGTCGCAACAAGCCCTGATTTAACTCATCGCTGCAGAAATATTGACCAATACACCTGGGCAGGTAGACACACGGGACTAATACCGGTGATCGCGTCTTTAGTTCCCTGTGTCTGATCGCTGTAATTCGGAGTGTGAATATCTGTTGAATATCTAATATCTTAACTTTAAAAAACACTTTTGTATTTTTTAAGACAAGACGACAGTCGCACATCCCTAGTAACTACGCCCGCGAAGGTTAACCCTCCCGGACACCGCAATTAACATGAACTGCTGCCCCGAAGGAGCGCCACACATCCACACGCACCGGACACGAAAATACCAACAACAAAAAATTCCATTTGCTTGCTTTTAAATAAAGTTGTGTGCAGTTATACGGTGTGTAAATACAATTATCAAAAGTATTCAATGTCTCCTTCCTGGTTGTTCTGACAACCTTCAGAACCGCTTGGTCCATGCCGTTAATAGGCAGCCCGCTTTGTGCGTGTGCTTGTGAAAATTATATTTTAAAGGCTGATTATTACGGTATTATATTATCTGTAAAGTAGCACAAGGTTAAGTTTTTCTTTTATAACACTCTCGCCCTGGACCTCAAACCAATCTCTGATGCCCCAAAAAATAAATTGAAATAATTACATTAAAAGTGCGATGATTAGTCGACTATCGGCTTGAAATGGCGACTAATAGCCGACTAAGAAAATCTTTAGTCGGGGGCAGCCCTAGTCAGAACACAGTGTTGAAGCTTTGCTATTAGAATACAGATACAGAATTACATCCTATCAGAATAGTGTTGACATTCTATTCATTTAGTCTGTCCAATCACAATGCAGACTCAATTTCCATCCTATCGGAATAGAGTGTTTGTTCAGTCAGAAAACAGTTTCAGAGATCCATCCGAGAATACAGTGTATGTGTGTGTATGTATGTGTGTGTAAAAAATATAAAAAGGTCATTTTGACAGCTGTCAGTTTGTTTGATTAAATCAGAGGCCTTTTGTACACACACATGCGCGCACACACACATTCGTCAATTAGTTTCCATGGAGAGCTGAGCTGAAGTGATCTGATTGGGTCATAGATTCTTCCCCTGCAGCCACTGTCAAACACACACACACGCGCCAGGGATCAACATCTCAAGAAACACATTTCACCTCTAAGAACGTGAATAAACACAAACCAAATATGGAGAGAACACGCAACACGCACATAGAGAGAGAGAGAGAGAGAGAGAGAGAGAGAGAGAGAGAGAGAGAGAAATAAAAGATAAATTAGAAAGATTAGAGGGTAAGAAAGGAAGGGACAAACAAAAGAGAGAAAGAGAGAAAGAGAGAGAGACAAGAGAAATGTGTGTGTGTGTGTGTGTGTGTGTGTGTGTGTGTGTGTGTGTGTGTGTGTGTGTGTGTGTGTGTGTGTGTGTGTGTGTGTGTGTGTGTGTGTGTGTGTGTGTGTGCGTCTGGGCCTCCCTCGTTTGTGTGTGTACACATGATAAATGTGTTGTGGTGGTTGTTCCGATCCGCAGCGGGGGCGGAGATGGACTCACGTGCACTCTGCTCGTGCGTGGCCCATGGGCGCTCTTGATCGTGCTAATTAAACGCCATTTTGTTTTAAACAAACACACACCGCTCTAATTGGCTCCTTTTTCTATGAAAAAGGAGAGGATAAGAGAGCGAGTGAGAGAGAGAGAGAGAGAGAGAGAGAGAGAGATCAACAGCACTGACACACATTCAGACACTAACAGGCATGCAACAGGTAGTTACACATAGACACACTAACAGACTGGTAGGAACACGCACACACTAAGTTTGCAATTTTGGACACAAGGGCCTATCCACAGACTGTCTAACATGATGTATCATTGGTTCAGTATTAAGTTTGTTCCAAAGATCTAGCTGGACTTTAATGGAAGTCAATGATCATTTGAAGATACAAAAAAAGAATGTGCAGTCCCTGGCTGTGGGAATACAATTAATAAATAATAGTTATATATATTAATTAATAATAATAAATGAATCGTCGCTCAAGAACAACTTTTCATGAGTTACAATCGGCCTCTAAACGCGGTCTCTAAAAGGTCTCTAAACAGTCGGTCTCTAAACGCTACGATCAACTAGAGACTGAGGACAATCTTCTGGGTGGAAATAATTAGAGTTTAAAAAAAACCTGCATTGCAGAACCAATCAAAAGTCTATTGGGCGGCCCTTCATAGTGGGGCGGTGACATGCAGAAGTCAGCGTGCTTGTAAACACTGTCGTACCAGCAACATGTGCATTATTATTAAAATGTTTAAACAAAATCGCTGTAAATCATTAATTGCACCAATATTGTGGACTGAGCACACATTCGATAAAACAATCTAAATAATCTAATGTTGCTCGGGATGTGTAACAAAGTAATTTGCTATATCTCCCGATTGTTTCACGATGGAGGAGAATGGGGGGAGAGCATCATTTCCGGTATTTCTGGGTAAAAAGGTAAGGTTTGTAAGCGGGCCATTCTCGCCACTCCGCGAGACTTTTGATGAAAGTTACTTCAGTACGACTTCCATAGATTCCTGTCCATAGTATTTCATATTTCAAACATTCCATTATCCATCGTTCTTATAATGCTACAATGTTTTATTAGCTGCTGGTAAACAGCATGGATGTAAAACAGACGCAACTAGACTGGTAATTTTGTAAACAGCAGCAGTGAAAATAAGATCTGAAAGAATGCACTGTCGAAGCTAGGGGTGCAAACTCGAGTCAATCAGTAGTAGTCAAGCAAATCATAAACAATTACAAAAATATTGTAATCCTAAATAGTTTAGTACAAATAGTATAGTACAAATAGTACATTATATATTACGTTGAAATGTATTTTGGCAAAGTTTTGGAGAAGGATATATCATTAGGGTCAAAAGCCTTTGCCGTTGCGCAGTGCATTGTTGTATTTATAGCATGTAGAATGTATAGCAGCACAGCCCTGATGTGGTGGTGTTTGAAAGTTAGAAAGATATTGGATATTCATGCTCTGAATTACCATCGGGCAGCAGCACTCCTCTCTATAGAGCCATCATTTGGTCAATATTTCTACACAATCGGCGAATTACAAAGTAGCCTGCCCTAACAATAGCCTAACTAAAATGCAAAGTGGACACTTACAACAATTCTGCAATGGATATAACACTAAAATCACTGTTTAGAAGTGTATCCAGTTAGTTAACAGTAAAAAGCAGGTCAAAAAACTGTGTGATCAGCCAAGCTGTGGTGTGGGTGTAACGCATCTCTATAAAATACAGATTAAAAGGGACTTTTGATATACAAAATTAGTGGAAACTTTCACAGACATTACTAGTACTTCGAGTACTCGCTGAGATTTGGACCATGTATTTGATTTATAATTTCTTGCATCCCTAGTCAAACCACAAAACATTCAAGATGGACTCTCTCTTCATAAGGTGTTGAAAAAGATGTACTGCTGGAACGCAGTTGGTGTATCGCAACCAATGGCAAATACAGTGTTCAGATGTTCAAACCAACCAACCAACACACTGGATTGAACTGAACTAAACTACAATTTTACTAAACTGGACCTAACTAAACTTCAGGAAACACTTGGTTGAATACCAAGTATGTATTTTCAGGTGTATTTGCCCATTTGAATTAGTAGTGTTATATAAATTAAAACAATTTAGCTTTTCAAAAATAAATTACAAAGATGCGAGGGTTCCATTTCATTCCTTCATCGGAATTGGTAAATCCGGGGTTACATTATGTAACCTTCAGTTCGTTCAGTTTAGTTTATTTTTCTCTTTTAGTAACAAGTAAAGCAAAAGCAACATGTAGCGGAACAGAGAGAGAAACTACAATCACTGACAGTTAAGTAGTGTAGTAGTGTGACCTGTTAATACAGGTTTTTTTGCGCCTGTCAAATCCGAACATCTGTACCAAACTCTTGGGCCAGTTCCGGCTCTCTGTACTACAGACGGGTTTCGGTCAGTACCTAAAAAGCATTGAGGTTTGGTACCCAGCCCCTTTCATCAACACAGGGCATTTTATACCTTTTAAAATTAACATGTTAACATCATTATATTAGGGGTGACCCCGAATAGTCGACTATTCGACAATTCGATCTAAGGAGCCTGATTCGACTGCCAATCTCATAGTCGAATCGTCAGCAAAACACAGGATCATTCCATTCGGGCTATAGGCGGTGCTGAATGTCTGATTTTACATATACCGGTAGTTTCTTTCTCCCAATAAATCATGATATATAGCCTATTTTTGTATAAATATCAAGTGCAAAACACACTGCCGCCGCAGCGCATCTATGCCGCCCCTAGCACACATAGGAAGCGTCGCGCTGCGGCGCGTCAACAGGAATATCCGGAGCAGAAGGAAAAAAAAAGAAAAGAAAAAAGCGTCTTTTCGGCGGCACTTGACACGCGGCCATGCACGCCTGCCGCCTCCAGTGTGGGGGTGTACATAGAAAATAATAGGGGGCGGCTGTTTTGACGCGCACTGTTCGGCGGCCTCGAAATTGTAATCGAAATTGTTTAATTAAGTGTCGCAAATGAGAATATGGATCAATGAGCAAAAAAAAGAAAAAAAACATGATTCGACGATCAGTCAACTATAGGCAAGACTTGACGAA
This sequence comes from Merluccius polli, assembly GCA_030340625.1. Classification (NCBI taxonomy): domain Eukaryota; kingdom Metazoa; phylum Chordata; class Actinopteri; order Gadiformes; family Merlucciidae; genus Merluccius; species Merluccius polli. The sequence goes on from JAOPHQ010002157.1 coordinate 21,873, forward strand.
TCAGATTCGACTACCCCTACATTATATACTCACCCCTACATTATATACTCAGTAAATATATTTTATAAATATTTTACCGAATGTATTCGGTTCGGTGCATCCCTAGACTGAAATATATAAGTAGCTGAACTCTAGACCGGAGCAGATTACCATGACCATATATGGAGATCTGGTTTGGTTCAGAGGTCATGTTGTGGAATCTAGGAGAAAATAGAGAGGTGCAGGAATGAGTCCTAAAACCCAGAAGTCTGTTAGCATGTTGGCACTTCCGGTTCCCTCGTCTCAAAGTCAATGGGTTTTTTGAATGGGTTTTTGGTTAGATGGCTAAAATAAGGTCTGTGGTTAACACAAGCTTAAGAGATTGCCACGTTTTGTTCTATGACATAAAATATGTCAGTAAATACCCCAATCGTGAATTTTGAAGCTTTTACGTGTCTTAAAAAACTTCTCCCGATTGCATTTACGCTTCAAAAGTCATAAAGTAGTGTTCATTGGTGAAGATTATCTTGCTTAACAAAACGTGAGAGTATCATAAACTTTTGTTTGCCACAAAGCTTATGTTCTGCAATAATGCAAAATCCAATCCACTTTTTGCCCACGGAACCCATGGTGATGCTAACTTCCGGGTTGGCCTACAAAAATACATCATCCCTGCACCACTCTATAGGGCTACAGATACACACACACACACACACACAAACTCCATAAGATAATGTACAACCCTCCCTATATATATTCACCTTTTCATATATATATATATATATATACTGTATATATATATATATATATATATATAAACACATGAATATGTGTGAACACACAAACAAACTAGCTACAGAACACAACCCCCCCCCCCCCCCCCCCCCCCCCCCCCCAATTATCTGCCTCTGCAAACACACAGAACACACACCTACAATCACTCAGGCCTTTGTGCTAAGAACCGCCACAAAAGTGTCATCAGTGAATGACGGGGGGGGCAACAGGGCCCGATTTAAAACGCTTCAGCAACGTGCTAACATTACCATTCATGTTAGCACATGTTGATGAACAAACACTGTTCGCATTTTCTTTTCGTTTTCTATGACAAAGAGAGATGTGAGAGCGACCCGTCATTGTGGTGGAGATGAAGTTTGCGTGCGCTCACCGTCACCACAAGAGACAATGATATGATAAGGTATAATCGACTCCTCACAGAGGGGAGCAGGAAGAGGAGGAGGAGGAGACACAGGAGGAGGAAAGACGCTTCCATGGATAGCAAACAATAGACAAAAATAAAGGAGTGGACGAGTGAGGGGAAGAAAGAGAAAGAGGTGGAGAGAAAGAGATGTATGAGACGATGTAGAAGAAAAGTACAAAGGGAAAGTAAAAAGATGAGTGGGAGGAATAGAGAGAAGGGGGGTAGAGCGATAGGATAGAAGTATGGAGAACGAGTGAGCGAGAGAGAGAGAGGTGAGGTTGACATTTTAACATGCTGTGTGAGTCTGTAGTACTTACAAGGTAAATGTGAACCAGGCCCCGCTTGACAACAAAGTCTAACTGAGGTTGTTTCGTGGGCAGCAGAAATTGCCAGTTCCCCTTCAACGAAAATGGCGGAAAAGTAGAGGTGAAACAGTTCACAAAAATTGAGCATAGCGTTAGTTCAGGCAGGGCCACAAAGTCAGGCTCAGCCCTCAGTACAGATATCATATGATCACAGCTAGTCATAATCATAGTCATAGTTGTTTTTGCCGCTTTTATGATTGAATGTAAATGTCTTTGAGTATTCAGAAAGCGCTTCAAATATAATGTATTATTATTATTTATAAACATACATCAGCTGATTCCTCTAAGCTTCCTATTGGATACCATACACAGTCACTGACAGCTCAGCTGATTCCCTCAAGCATCCAATTGGCAAATATCATTCATGGCGCCTTATTTAAGCTGCTTTAGCCTGCCTATCTTTGCTGCTTCCCTCTACAAGCTTTTTTTGCAAACCACCTCCACCCCAGCTCCTCCTTTTATGTTGTATCTAATTAATCAATGTCATTTTCTGATTGTCATTGATGCTTGCTCTGTTCTGTACCCTGGGGGGTCTCTGCTGCCGCTCTCCTTGTCTTAAACTTTTCCATATATGCACATGGAAGGGCAGGGAGGTGTGGCTCTCCCTGCCTTAAGGTTTTCCACGTAGGCACGTTGGAAGGACAGGGAGGTCGCCAGAGACAGAGCCATACCGCCAAATGTCATATTCTGCTTTAGAATAAAAGATATTTTGACAAAAGTGGTCCTGACTGAACTCATGTTCTGGTACGGTTTCGATATGTCAACAAGAAACATGCCTAAAACAAACATTTAGATTTTCCATTTTATTATTGTAACAGTAAACAACATGGATAGCTTGGCTTCCAGCACCATATGGAAACAAACAAAACACTAGTGCCTGCTTTGTAATATAAAAAGTATAACAATTAATTTAAACACAACTTCAACAAAGGAATGCAACAAAGTTGAACTCATGTCAATTCGTTCTTTTTTTTTTGATGTATAGATTACTGTCTGGGCAAAATGTGTGCAGGGAGTAATAGTGAATCGTGGGTCAAGCATTTTAACATGTGACTCTGTATTCTCTACCACAGAGAAGGGTCTCATGTCTGCCTATGAATTTCGCTATCGCAGCAGTGATCTCTTTGGCCCTACAGGAATCAGTCGCATATTGTTGCCTGAAGGCTGCGGGGAGAAGTTGTTGCTGTTTGGTTGCGGTTTAATTTTTAGTCTAGTTCCACCGATTGTCTCATCACCGTGTTCACTTGAGACGCGTCTGGCAATTTCAGGGAGGGGATGCGCCTCACGGTGGTTTGCCGCGGAGGGGTCTCGCTTTCGAAGATTTGCAGTCCAGGCCAAAACTGCACCTCAGATTCTGAGAGCGTCATCATAACTTATGTAGATATTTTCCCTACATTAATCTCAGTTATAGACGTCATTTTAGAAGAAATGTTTTAATTTTTTATTTAAGAGCTACAATAACGACCGTGCACCGTGGGGCTCTGGTATCGAACGGTTCTATAGGGATCGCATTTACTGTTTCACCCCTACAGCAAAGGGCGGGGAAAATTATATGAAATTGAACAGCTCTGTTTACAGTTGAACTGTTAAACATAAAGCTAATAGACTGAAACGAATATAAAGCGTTCTACACAATCTTCACATGTAAACTTCAAGCAGTTGAACAGAGCTAAAACAGAACGTACACAGATGGAGAGAAAGAGAAGTGAAGGAGATTTTTTTTAAAGAAGAGAGAGGGAATGTAGAGGTCACACAGGAATTCCTCTTTGTCTCGATTCATATGATCTATTATTAATTCACTTTCACACGGACGCTACTTTTTTCTTTCTTCCTCGATTTGTGTGTGTGTGTGTGTGTCTCTGTCTGTCTGTCTGTGTGTGTTTGACAGTGCGTTAGTTAGGGAGAGGGGGGTCCACATTGAGCAAATTAAGGAAGTAAGTGTAATGATGTTCGGATGATCAAGCGCATCGGTGTTTTGGGCGAAGTGCAGCACCAATTAGTAAAACACGCGCAGGAGAGCCACTAAAATATTCACCACCGCCACTGATGAAAAGAGCGGTCAGAGAGTGGACTCATTTCACACACACACACACACACACACACACACAGTAATCACATATATGTGATTACTGTGTGTGTGTGTGTGTGTGTGGTGTGTGAAAATGAGTCCACACTCTGACCCGCTCTTTTCATCAGTGGCGGTGGTGAATATTTTAGTGCTCTCCTGCGCGTGTTTTACTAATTGGTGGCTGCACTTCGCCAAAACACCGATTGCGCTTTGATCATCGAACATCATTACACTTACTTCCTTAATTTGCTCAATGTGGACCCCCCCTCTCCCTAACTAACGCCACTGTCAAACACACACATACAGACAGACAGAGACACACACACACACACACAAATCGAGGAAAGAAAGAAAAAAGTAGCGTTCCGTGTGAAAGTGAATTAATAATAGATCATATGAACGAGACAAAGAGGAATCCTGTGTGACCTCTACATTCCCTCTCTCTTCTTAAAAAAAAATCTCCTTCACGTCCTTTCTCTCCATCTGTGTACGTTCTGTATTAGCTCATGTTCAACTGCTTGAAGTTTAACTGTGAAGATTGTGTAGACGCTTTATATTCGTTTTCAGTCTATTAGCTTTATTTTAACAGTTCAACTGTAAACAGAGCTGTTCATTTCATATAATTTTCCCGCCTTTGCTGTAGGGGTGAAACAGTAAATGCGATCCTATAGAACCGTTCGATACAGGCCCCACGGTGCACGGTCCGTTATTGTAGCTCTTAAATAAAAAATTAAAACATTTCTTCTAAAAATGACGTCTATACTGAGATTAATGTAGGGAAAATATCTACATAAAGTTAAGTGACGCTCTCAGAATCTGAGGTGCAGTTTGGCCTGGACTGCAAATCTTCGAAGCGAGACCCCTCCGCGGCAAACCACCGTGAGGCGCATCCCCTCCCTGAAATTGCCAGACGCGTCTCAAGTGAACACGGTGATGAGACAATCGTGGAACTAGACTAAAAATTAAACCGCAACCAAACAGCAACAACATTCCCCCCAGCCTTCAGGCAACAATATGCGACTGATTCCTGTAGGCCAAAGAGATCACTGCAGCGATAGCGAAATTCATAGCAACATGAGACCCTTCTCTGTGGTAGAGAATACAGATTCACATGTTAAAAATGCTTGACCACGATTCACTATTACTCCCTGCACACATTTGCCCAGACAGTAATCATATACAACAAAACAAAAGAACGAATTGACAAGAGTTCAACTTTGTTGCATTCCTTTGTTGAAGTTGTGTTTAAATTAATATGTTATACTTTTTATATACAAAGCAGGCACTAGTGTTTTGTTTGTTCCATATGGTGCTGGAAGCCAAGCTATCCATGTTGTTTACTGTTACAATAATAAATGGAAAATCTAAATGTTTGTTTTAGGCATGTTTCTTGTTGACATACGAAACCGTACCAGAACCATGAGTTCAGTCAGGACCACTTTTGTCAAAATATCTTTATTCTAAAGCAGAATATACATTTGGCGGATGGCTCTGTTCTGGGACCTCCCTGTCCTTCCACGTGCCTACGTGGAAAACCTTAAGGCAGGGAGAGCACACCTCCCTGCCCTTCCATGTGCATATATGGAAAAGTTTAAGACAAGGAGAGCGCAGCAGAGACCCCCCAGGTACAGAACAGAGCAAGCATCAATGACAATCAGAAAATGACATTGATTAATTAGATACAACATAAAAGGAGGAGCTGGGTGGAGGTGGTTTGCAAAAAAAGCTTGTAGAGGAAGCAGCAAAGATAGGCATAAAGCAGCTTAAATAAGGCCCATGAATGATATTTGCCAATTGGATGCTTGAGGGAATCAGCTGAGCTGTCAGCTGACTGTGTATGGTATCCAATAGGAAGCTTAGAGGAATCAGCTGATGTATGTTTATAAATAATAATAATACATTATATTTGAAGCGCTTTCTGAATACTCAAAGACATTTACATTCAATCATAAAAGCGGCAAAAACAACTATGACTATGATTATGACTACTGTGATCATATGATATCTGTACTGAGGGCTGAGCCTGACTTTGGGCCTGCCTGAACTAAACGCTATGCTCAATTTTTGTGAACTGTTTCACCTCTACTTTTCCGCCATTTTCGTTGAAGGGGAACTGGCAATTTCTGCTGCCCACGAAACAACCTCAGTTAGACTTTTTGTCAAGCGGGCCTGGTTCACATTTACCTTGTAAGTACTACAGACTCACACAGCAGTTAAAATGTCAACCTCCACCTCTCTCTCTCTCTCGCTCACTCGTTCTCCATACTTCTATCCTATCGCTCTACCCCTTTCTCTCTATTCCTCCACTCATCTTTTTACTTTCCCTTGGTACTTTTCTTCTACATCGTCTCATACATCTCTTTCTCTCCACCTCTTTCTCTTTCTTCCCCTCACTCGTCCACTCCTTTATTTTTGTCTATTGTTTGCTATCCATGAAGCGTCTTTCCTCCTCCTGTGTCTCCTCCTCCTCCTCTTCCTGCTCCCCTCTGTGAGAGTCGATTATACCTTATCATATCATTGTCTCTTGTGGTGACGGTGAGCGCACGCAAACTTCATCTCCACCACAATGACGGTCGCTCTCACATCTCTCTTTGTCATAGAAAACGAAAAAAAATGCGAACAGTGTTTGTTCATCAACATGTGCTAACATGAATGGTAATGTTAGCACGTTGCTGAAGCGTTTAAAATCGGGCCCTGTTGCCCCCCCGTCATTCACTGATGACACTTTTGTGGCGGTTCTTAGCACAAAGGCTGAGTGATTGTAGGTGTGTGTTCTGTGTTTTGCAGAGGCAGATAATTGGGGGGGGGGGGGGGGGGGGGGGGTTGTTGTTCTGTAGCTAGTTTGTTTGTGTGTTCACACATATTCATGTGTTTTTATATAAATATATATATATATACAGTAATATATTATATATATTATGAAAAGGTGAATATATATAGGGAGGGTTGTACATTATCTTATGGAGTTTGTGTGTGTGTGTGGTGTGTATCTGTAGCCCTAGAGTGGTGCAGGGATGATGTATTTTTGTAGGCCAACCCGGAAGTTAGCATCACCATGGGTTCCGTGGGCAAAAAGTGGATTGGATTTTGCATTATTGCAGAACATAAGCTTTGTGGCAAACAAAAGTTTATGATACTCCACGTTTTGTTAAGCAAGATATCTTCACCAATGAACACTACTTTTATGACTTTTGAAGCGTAAATGCAATCGGGAAAGTTTTTTAAGACACGTAAAGCTTCAAATTCACGATTGGGGTATTTACTGACATAATTTTATGTCATAGAACAAAACGTGGCAATCTCTTAAGCTTGTGTTAACCACAGACCTTATTTTAGCCATCTAACCAAAAACCCATTCAAAAAACCCATTGACTTTGAGACGAGGGAACCGGAAGTGCCAACATGCTAACAGACTTCTGGGTTTTAGGACTCATTCCTGCACCTCTCTATTTTTCTCCTAGATTCCACAACATGACCTCTGAACCAAACCAGATCTCCATATTATGGTCATGGTAATCTGCTCGTCTAGAGTTCAGCTACTTATATATTTCAGTCTAGGGCACCGAACCGAATACATTCGGTAAAATATTTATAAAATATATTTACTGAGTATATAATGTAGGGTGAGTATATAATGTAGGGGTAGTCGAATCTGATTCGTCAAGTCTTGCCTATAGTTGACGATCGCGAATCATGTTTTTTTCTTTTTTTTGCTCATTGATCCATATCTCATTTGCGACACTTAATTAAACAATTTCGATTACAATTTCGAGCCGCCGAACAGTGCGCGTCAAAACAGCCGCCCCTATTATTTTCTATGTACACCCCCACACTGGAGGCGGCAGGCGTGCATGGCCGCGTGTCAAGTGCCGCCGAAAAGACGCTTTTTTCTTTTCTTTTTTTTTCCTTCTGCTCCGGATATTCCTGTTGACGCGCCGCAGCGCGACGCTTCCTATGTGTGCTAGGGCGGCATAGATGCGCTGCGGCGGCAGTGTGTTTTTGCACTTGATATTTATACAAAAATAGGCTATATATCATGATTTATTGGGAGAAAGAAACTACCGGTAATGTAAAATCAGACATTCAGCACCGCCTAAGCCCGAATGGAATGATCCTGTGTTTTGCTGACGATTCGACTATGATTGGCAGTCGAATCAGGCTCCTTAGATCGAATTGTCGAATAGTCGACTATTCGGGGTCACCCCTAATATAATGATGTTAACATGTTAATTTTAAAAGGTATAAAATGCCCTGTGTTGATGAAAGGGGCTGGGTACCAAACCTCAATGCTTTTTAGGTACTGACCGAAACCCGTCTGTAGTACAGAGAGCCGGAACTGGCCCAAGAGTTTGGTACAGATGTTCGGATTTGACAGGCGCAAAAAAACCTGTATAACAGGTCCACTACTACACTACTTAACTGTCAGTGATTGTAGTTTTCACTCTCTGTTCCGCTACATGTTGCTTTTGCTTTACTTGTTACTAAAAGCGAAAAATAAACTAAACTGAACGAACTGAAGGTTACATAATGTAACCCCGGATTTACCAATTCCGATGAAGGAATGAAATGGAACCCCGCATCTTTGTAATTTATTTTTGAAAAGCTAAATTGTTTTAATTTATATAACACTACTAATTCAAATGGCAAATACACCTGAAAATACATACTTGGTTATTCAACCAAGTGTTTCCTGAAGTTTAGTTAGGTCCAGTTTAGTAAAATTGTAGTTTAGTTCAGTTCAATCCAGTGTGTTGGTTGGTTGGTTTGAACATCTGAACACTGTATTTGCCATTGGTTGCGATACACCAACTGCGTTCCAGCAGTACATCTTTTTCAACACCTTATGAAGAGAGTCCATCTTGAATGTTTTGTGGTTTGACTAGGGATGCAAGAAATTATAAAATCAAATACATGGTCCAAATCTCAGCGAGTACTCGAGTACTAGTAATGTCTGTGAAAGTTTCCACTAATTTTGTATATCAAAAGTCCCTTTTAATCTGTATTTTATAGAGATGCGTTACACCCACACCACAGCTTGGCTGATCACACAGTTTTTGACCTGCTTTTTACTGTTAACTAACTGGATACACTTCTAAACAGTGATTTTAGTGTTATATCCATTGCAGAATTGTTGTAAGTGTCCACTTTGCATTTTAGTTAGGCTATTGTTAGGGCAGGCTACTTTGTAATTCGCCGATTGTGTAGAAATATTGACCAAATGATGGCTATGAGAGGAGTGCTGCGCCCGATGGTATTTCATGAGCATGAATATCCAATATCTTTCTAACTTTCAAACACCACCGACATCAGGCTGTGCTGCTATACATTCTACATGCTATAAATACAACAATGCACTGCGCAACGGCAAAGGGCTTTTGACCCTAATGATATATCCTTCTCCAAAACTTTGCCAAAATACATTTCAACGTAATATATAATGTACTATTTGTACTATTCTATTTGTACTAAACTATTTAGGGATTACAATATTTTGTAATTGTTTATGAATTTGCTTGACTACTACTGATTGACTCGAGTTTGCACCCCTAGCTTCGACAGTGCATTCTTTCAGATCTTATTTTCACTGCTGCTGTTTACAAAGTTACCAGTCTATTGCGTCTGTTTTACATCCATGCTGTTTACCAGCACTAATAAAACATTGTAGCATATAAGAACGATGGGATAATGGAATGTTTGAAATATGAAATACTATGGACAGGAATCTATGGAAGTCGTACTGAAGTAACTTTCATCAAAAGTCTCGCGGAGTGGCGAGAATGGCCGCTTACAAACCTTACCTTTTTACCAGAAATACCGGAAATGATGCTCTCCCCCCATTCTCCTCCATCGTGAAACAATCGGAGATATAGCAAATTACTTTGTTACACATCCCGAGCAACATTAGATTATTTAGATTGTTTATCGAATGTGTGCTCAGTCCACAATATTGGTGCAATTAATGATTTACAGCGATTTTGTTTAAACATTTTAATAATAATGCACATGTTGCTGGTACGACAGTGTTTACAAGCACGCTGACTTCTGCATGTCACCGCCCACTATGAAGGGCCGCCCAATAGACTTTTGATTGGTTCTGCAATGCAGGTTTTTTTAAACTCTAATTATTTCCACCCAGAAGATTGTCCTCAGTCTCTAGTTGATCGTAGCGTTTAGAGACCGACTGTTTAGAGACCTTTTAGAGACCGCGTTTAGAGGCCGATTGTAACTCATGAAAAGTTGTTCTTGAGCGACGATTCATTTATTATTATTAATTAATATATATGAGACTATTATTTATTAATTTGGTATTCCCACCCCAGGGACTGCACATTCTTTTTTTGTATCTTCAAATGATCATGACTTCCATTAAAGGTCCAGCTAGGATCTTTGGAACAAACTTAATACTGAACCAATGATACATCATTTAGACAGTCTGTGGATAGTGGCCCTTGTGTCCAAAATTGCAAACTTAGTGTGTGCGTGTTCCTACCAGAGCTGTTAGGTGTGTCTATGTGTAACTACCTGTTGCATGCCTGTTAGTGTCTGAATGGTGGTCAGTGCTGTTGATCTCTCTCTCTTCTCTCTCTCTCTCTCTCTCTCTCACTCGCCTCTCTTATCCTCTCCTTTTTCATAGAAAAAGAGCCAATTAGAGCGGTGTGTTTTGGTTTAAAACAAAATGGCGTTAATTAGCACGATCAAGAGCGCCCCATGGCCACGCACGAGCAGGAGTGCACGTGAGTCCATCTCCGCCCCCGCTGCGGATCGGAACAACCACCACAACACATTTATCATGTGTACACACACAAACGAGGGAGGCCAGACGCACACACACACACACACACACACACACACACACACACACACAGCACACACACTCACACACACACACAGCACACACACACACACACACACACATGGCACCCACACACACACGACATTTCTCTTGTCTCTCTCTCTTTCTCTCTTTCTCTCTTTTGTTTGTCCCTTCCGTTCTTACCCTCTAATCTTTCTAATTTATCTTTTATTTCTCTCTCTCTCTCTCTCTCTCCTCTCTCTCTCTCTCTCTTCATGGTGTCGTGTTGCGTGTTCTCTCCATATTTGGGTTTGTGTTTATTCACGTTCTTAGGAGGTGAAATGTGTTTTTCTTGAGATGTTGATCCCTGGCGCGTGTGTGGTGTTTGACAGTGGCTGCAGGGGAAGAATCTATGACCCAATCAGATCACTTCAGCTCAGCTCTCCATGGAAACTAATTGACGAATGTGTGTGTGCGCGCATGTGTGTGTACAAAAGCCTCTGATTTAATCAAACAAACTGACAGCTGTCAAAATGACCTTTTTATATTTTGTACACACACATACATACACACACATACACTGTATTCTCGGGATGGATCTCTGAAACTGTTTCTGACTGGAACAAACACTCTATTCCGATAGGATGAAATTGAGTCTGCATTGTGATTGGACAGACTAAATGAATAGAATGTCAACACTATTCTGATAGGATGTATTCTGTATCTGTATTCTAATAGCAAAGCTTCAACACTGTGTTCTGACTAGGGCTGCCCCCGACTAAAGGATTTTCTTAGTCGGCTATTAGTCGCCATTTCAAGCCGATAGTCGACTAATCATCGCACTTTTAATGTAATTATTTCAATGTTATTTTTGGGCATCAGAGATTGGTTTGAGGTCCAGGGCGAGAGTGTTATAAAAGAAAAACTTAACCTTGTGCTACTTTACAGATAATAAAATACCGTAATAATCAGCCTTTAAAATATAATTTTCAACCCACAAAGCGGGCTGCCTATTAACGGCATGGACCAAGCGGTTCTGAAGGTTGTCAGAACAACCAGGAAGGAGACATTGAATACTTTTGATAATTGTATTTACACACCGTATAACTGCACACAACTTTATTTAAAAGCAAGCAAATGGAATTTTTGTTGTTGGTATTTTCGTGTCCGGTGCGTGTGGATGTGTGGCGCTCCTTCGGGCAGCAGTTCATGTTAATTGCGGTGTCCGGAGGGGTTAACCTCGCGGGCGTAGTTACTAGGGATGTGCGACTGTCGTCTTGTCTTAAAAAATACAAAAGTTTTTTTAAAGTTAAGATATTAGATATTCAACAGATAGTCACACTCCGAATTACAGCGATCAGGACACAGGGAACTAAAGACGCGATCACCGGTATTAGTCCCCGTGTGTCTACCTGCCCAGGTGTATTGGTCAATATTTCTGCAGCGATGAGTTAAATCAGGGCTTGTTGCGACCATGGATGGTATTCGGTTGCGATGCTTGTGTTTATTTTTATGTTGTACTTTTTGCGCGACTAAAACTTTTTCGACTATGCCTCTGTCGATCGATTAAGCCGGTGGGTCGACTATTAGGGGGCGCCCAATTCTGACTTCTGATTAGTTATTAGTATTAGTTTGGTATTAGGGCTGAATGATATACGATATTATTCGATTTCGATATGAATCACTGTTTTGTGAGAATGGTCATTTTTGCATCACAATTGTCGTTTTCACTGAAAAAAATACAATCCTGATGTGAAATTTGTTGGGGTCTGTACCAAGCAAATAATGTTTCTTACATCTGGGAGAAAAATGTGTAGGCCAGGGCATCTCTGCAGCACTACAGTACTTCATTTATAATGGTTATATGGTTATAAATGTACACTTTTTCCCTGTATGAAAAAATTGCCGCTCCTGCAATTTGGATATTGCACTTGGCCATATTGAGATTTCGATAATATTTCGATTAATTGTCCCTAGTTTGTATTAGTCTGAATAGTATTATTAGTTTATTAGTACAGTATAGATATATGGACTCTCTCATCCTGCTCTCTCTCTCCTCACTCTCTCGTCCTGTCCTCTCCTCTCTCTCACACACACACACACACACACCCATTGATCTCTATACCCATGTGCTCCAACATATATATATAGCTTTCACGCACCCACACATATAGGAAACTTGGGAAGGAGAAACTTGGTACGTCATATGCAAGCTGTTAACCTGACCTTCCCCTTATCGTTTAACCTCCAGTAGCACGGTGCATGGACACACATGCAGCGCACACACGAGCCGCACACACGCACACACACCATACAAACTGAACAAAATGATGACAATGGGGATCAATAATATATTGGAATTGTGACAACATCAGGTTTTTAACGTTTAGTTATAGCTTGTTCTGTGTGTGTGTGTCAGGGCGGAGCTTCAGGGAGGGGCCTGGTGGGGCAGCCTGGCTCTAGGGCCCGGCTGTGGATGATTTTCGGTGAACCCCCCCCCCCCCCCCCGGCGACGAAACGCGTACCGTAAAGGGCCCGGTCATTTGCTCCGCCCCCCCGGCCCCCTCTGACTTGATCCGCTAACTGGTGTGTGTGTGTGTGTGTACATGCCACACATCTCCTTAACTGGTGTATTTATGGCCAATGCAGAGTTAAGTTGTTCTCGTCTCTCTCTCTCTCTGTCCATCTCTCTGTCCATCTCTATATATATCACACTCACATCTATATGTGTGTGTCCGTGTGGTGTGGTGTGTGTGTGTGTGTGTGTGTGGCTAGCACTCAACCTAACCCTCCCTCTTCTTGTTTGTGTAATTTGCATATAATTAGATTATGTGTGAAAGGCTACTACCAGAACATTGATTAAGTGTCGAGAGGAGAGGGAGAGGGAGAGGGAGAGAGAGAGAGAGAGAGAGAGAGAGAGAAAGAGAGACAGAGACAGAGAGAGACAGAGAGGGAAAAAGAAAACGAGAGACCAGAGAGTTGAACAAAGCAGTGACATAGAGTAGATAGACAGGAAGAGGGAGAGGAGTGAGATATGAATAGAAGGCCATAGTCAGGATTTGAACCTATGACCTTGTGCTTTGGATTATTTCAGCAGTACCTCTAATGAAATAGTTGTTGAACCAAAGGTTTTGAGGTGGTGCCTGGATCCTGGAGCAAGATTGCCCGCAAGAACCCCTCCACCTGCTCCTGAATGACATGTATCTGAATTCACTGTCAGTCACTTTGGATGCAAAGCATCTGCTAAATGACACATGGATCTAGGGGTGTGAGGTGTACAGCGGTTACAACCGCCATCTACTGTGGCAGGTGCTTTGATCTAGTCTGGGAGAGAACCAAAAACCATTCACAGCTACAAAAAGTTGAGGGCAACTCAACGATGTAATTAAGTGGTTAGGTCTGCGTGGAACCGTTTTAGAACTGTGTGTGTGGTGTTTGTGTGTGTGTGTTCTGGCATGTGTTTTGATAATAAGAGTGCCATATTGTATACAATATGACATTGCCTCTGTTTTCTTTCCTTCTCTCCTTTCTCCCCCGTCCCTCTTCTCTCCTCCCCTCTCTCTCCTCCCACCTCACTTTCGCTCTCTCCCTCATTCCCTCTTCCCCTTCCCCTCTCTCTCTCTCTCGTCTCTCTCCTCTCTCTCTCTCTCTCTCTCTCTTCCCCTTGCCCCCCCCCCCCCCCCCCCTCTCTCTCGCCGTGACAGAATCAGAGTCAGACGGTCTTGGTGTTGTACGTGTCCGACTCACCCGACTCGCCCTGTTGTCTCTCTTTAATTTATGTTGTGCTGTGTGTGAGCGCAACAGTGGAGTGGTTCTGATTGGCCCACAGCTTGTCCTATATAAGGACACCGCTGGCCACACCACAGGCGGGGGTTGGGGGGTAGTTTCTGTTTATTATTTAATATATTTAATTTATTTTATTAAATCGTTTTTTACACTGTGGTGTATCAAACCATCTGCCTTTGCTGCCTAATCCAGAACTCCAAATCCCCTCAATGTCCAATCTATATTCTTTAAATATAATTGTGTACACATCATTATATATTATAATATATATACTTTATATAGTATATAAGTATATATAAGTAAGTATATAAGTAAGTATTAAGTGCATGATGGTCATCACACTGTGATGAGAGAGAGAGAGAGAGAGAGAGAGAGAGAGAAGAGAGAGAGAGAGAGAAGAGAGAGAGAGAAAGAAGAGAGAGAGAGAGAGAGAAGAGAGAGAGAGAGAGAGAGAACACACACACAGAGACAGAGACAGACAGACAGACGAACAGAAAGGGTGTAAGAGATGGACTCAGATCGAGGGAGGGAGAGAGGAGTAGGATGGAGAGAGAGAGGAGAAGGAGAGATCAAGAGAGAGGGGGAAGGAGGGATGGAGGGAGGGAGAGGACCAATAGATAACTGGTTATTACCCTGCCAACCTTGTCACCTCCAAATAACAGACCGAGAGGGAGATGGATAGAGAGGGATGGAGAAGAGAGAGAGAGAGAGAAGAGAGAGAGAGAGATAAAATGGAGCGAGAGATGGGGGAACAGGTTAAGTGAGTCAAAGGGTTTGAGATGAAAACGCATTTGATGTTTCCCTCTTTCTGTACATCCATCTATTCTCAACCTTTGTACGTTACCACTGTACTGCAGGGTGTTACCTTGGATTTTATTCTTGAAATAAACAAATTCACAATAATAGAAAAAAATAATTTAGATAAATGAAAATAAATATATAATTAATATTGTTCAGTAAATAATGTATTATGCTTTGTTTTTATTTCAAAAACTGTGCATTTCGCTTTGTGCATTCCATCATACGTTTTCCATTGTAATGCTTTCCATTGATATTTGTTTAATTTGTATTTGCTAAAGTAAACACAGCTGGGACCTTTTCGTTGCACGTTTCCCACAGGCCATGGCCTTCTTGCAGTTAATAATTGTGTATCAGAGGGGGGGGCGCTGGCACTCTTTGCTGTACCACTGCATGGTGTATTTTAACTATTTTTTACCGGTTTGCATATGAGGTGGTCAACGAAATTCTTTGATGACAATTTAGTGGTCCACCTAAAGTCAGAAGGTTGGGAACCACTGATCTATTCTGGTCTATCTACTCCATTCTTTAAATATCTCTTTTATTCTGTGTGTGTGTGTGTGAGAGAGAAATGAGGTTGTAGAGAAATAGAGATGGATAGATACAGAGAGAGAAAGACAGAAAGAGCTTGGAGAGATAAAGAGAGAAAAGAGAGAGAGAGAGGGATGAGGAGAGGTAGAGAGAGGCAGATAAGAGACAGGATAGAGAGAATAGGGTGTTGTCTTGTTAAACGTCAGGTAAAATTAGTCATTTCCACTGACAGCTTGTTGTTGTCCACAGATTCCTCTTTCTCTGCTTCAAATGTTTCTGTCAGCTGGCTCTTACCTCTCTGACAGCAGCACACACAACCCATACACACACACACACATACACATGTGGGTCACACACACCCTACGCACGCGCACAACAACACACACACACACAGCCACACACACACACACACACACACACACGTGGTCACACACACCCTACGCACTCGCGCACACACACCCTACGCACGCGCGCACACACACGCCATATCACACAAACGCTCACATACACATACAGACATAGGGACAGACATACACTCCTGCGCACGTAGGTACATGCAGGCACAAGCACACACACACACACAACCCAACACACACACACACCACACACACACACAACACACACCACACACACAGAAGCCATTACTCACATACTCTCATCACATTTTCTCTGTTGTGCATGCGCACATGAGTTTTTAAAGGAGAAATGATAAGATATTATGTTATGGTCGGAGAGGGAAACAGACATTTTTCTTGTAATTATCTAGATGCTTTTTGGCTCTTTGGAAACAGTTTCCCGCCGTAATAACCATGATAGCCCGCACTACGGACAAGCTAGCAGCTAGTCCAACCCTCCAAATGCTGTGTTGTGTGTGTGTTGTGGTGTGTTTTTGTGTCTGTCTGTCTGCCTGTTCTACCAGTACTACAACACAATGGTTTGGTTATAAGAATGACATACATTGTAGAAATATTAGACATCCAATTTAAATGTTTTCCTTTTACTTAATAAACAACGATACACTCAACTATTGATTGTAAATTGTGCTATATTTTCCGTCTTAGTATTTATTTAATTCATCTGCTTTGGCATTTAACGTTCCAATTATTTTGAATAATTGATTGGTCTTGAATCAACACAACATTTCATCACATTACAACATTTCTGCTTACTTTGTGTAAATGTCTTTTTGGTGCATGCAGGGTTTTGTGTGAGTGCATACATCATTTTCCTGTTCTTTTCTCTCCTGTTCTTCTCTCACCTCTTCCCTCCCTCTCCTCCTCCTCTCCTTCCTATCTTCTCTCCCTCCCCTTTTCTCTCCTCTCTCTCCTTTCTCCCTCTCCTCTCTCTTCTCCTCTCCTCTCTTCCTAAATCACAGTTATATAACTGATCAGGTCACAACCAAGTACTTTGTCTAGTCGGACACCCCCTCGCCCTCTCTCTCGCTCTCCCGTGCGCACTCTCAGTTTTGTATGCTTTGTATGTGTTGGGG
>JAOPHQ010002158.1:0-27328 GCA_030340625.1 Merluccius polli
CTCTCTCTCTCTCTCTCTCTTGCTCTCTCACTCTCCCCCCCCCCCCCGCCTCTCTCTCTCCCCCCCCCCCTCTCTCCCTCTCTCTTCCCCCCCCCCCCTCTCTCTCTCCCCCCCACCCCTCTCTCTCTATAGCCCACACATAAGCACCCTCTAATCTACGGGTGTGATTCTCCGTCTCGTTCAGTTCCCCACATCCACATCTATTGATCAGCTGATCAGCTGATATCCTCCGAACAGCTGGATCAGCTGATATCCTCCGAACAGCTGGATCAGCTGAATCCGCATGAGCAGCATCATCAGTAGCCTATGAAGTAGGTGGAAATATCCAGCAACTTCATGTTTATGTTAGTTTGGAAATAGTAGGCTATAGTAACGACTTGCAATAGACAAATGGCATTATGTAGATGAGAATATAGGCTCATCTAGAACTAATGAGAAATTATTATTATTATTATTATTATTATTATTATTATTTGTATTATTTGTATTATTATTATTATTGCACATGCCTATTGCACATGAGCCAATATAATAACTGACATCATGCAGCCCACTTCCCTAATTAAACAAGCAGGCCTGTGTGTTTGTAACCGTTCAGCCGCAGTACCGTAATCTTCCACCGGGGGCAGCACGCGTGTTCCCTCGTACTACAAGCACTACGGTAATTCCGGGGTCCGGGATGCTGAGCGCTGATTGGCTAACGGGTGAATTTGAATTGCAAAAAGCGCGAGACTCGCGACCCAACAACGGACCGAGAGCAGCGGAGCCGGGAGACAACACACACACCTGTCCGTACTGAAAGTACAACACACCCGTCTGTGCTGAAAGTACAACAACACACCCGTCCGTGCTGAAGTACCGGTGGGTTCGCATCGGAACAGAGGAGAGGCAAGTAACGTTTGTTCACGTTTTGATGTAGGAGTACGGTTTGTAACGTTGGTAACGCGACGTCACCTTCACTCCCTTCACTTCACTACTTATTTATTCGTTTAACCTTTTTTAACTTCGTTATCCGAACATTGCACGGGTGGTCACATATCGAGCTCAATACCCACTACTTAATACTTGATACTTAACACTTAATCGAAACAGATTTCCGATATAGTTTGTACTTGTTGAGATTCAACGGTTTTCGTCTATTTTCCATTCGTCTCGTAGACGAGCGCGTGACGTCACCCCCGCTCGAGCGCGATTCAACTAAAGCGGAACATGTCGGACACCGTAGAGCCTTAAAACCTCAATATATACGGTGTATAAATATATATACGTTCAAGTAACCCATCTTGTTGGAAGTCATGTATACTCGTTGAGTTTGTGTTAAATGTCCCGTTTATTGTACAATGGAGTCCTGTCTCTTACACCTTCATATACACTCGCACACCTGGAGGGACATCCACATGTTGGACAGACACATGTCCTCTACTGCTACTGAGCATGACCATGTCTAATCTATGGTGGTCTTCAGTTGTAGTTTTGGAGAACGAGGCTGTGTTTGAGGCGATTGGATCTTCATGCAAGGCATTGCTGTTTGTCTGTTTCCACACAATGAGCTGGGGCCATGTTTCTAAAAACTATATTTTCCCCATCATGCTATCTACACAAACTATATGGATGCTGAATGAAAGCTAATGTATCATTCTGTGACCTAACGAAAATAAATAGATGACGTCAACAACCAAAGTGTATGTCTTACCTTTATTATTATCAAACTAGTATTACTATGTATTGTGCTAATACTGTATCATACTTATACTGCTTGCTAAATACTACTTATACCAATACTATGTATCATACTACTTCTACTTCTTGTACTAATGGGCCTTCTTATACTAATAAGCCTATCGTACTACTTCTACCACTGGTACTTATCATACTAATACTCACTCAGTCTGATTATTTTAAAACTAAGATTAATGTTGGGTGCAACAGGATTAATAGCTAAACCTAGATTGAATATAGTTAATCTGCACTACAGCCGCCATATGTCTGCATACAAAACCAATTTACAGCATGTTCCTCACATTTGCGCTCCTGGTTGACTTGATGGCTGGCATTTTTTGGTTGACATTTTAGATGACGATGGAGACTTCTGTGCTAAACCTGCACAGTTTGCTTGAACCGTTGATATCCCAGATCCACGTACTCAACAATGACTGCATTGAGCCTCGTAAGTACTCCGCCGTTATCGTACACTTCTTCCATCGCTTCCCTGACTCCCGTACATGAAGCCTGCGGTCCTTTCCAGAGTTCATCCAGATGGCTCTCAACTTCGAGGATTGCCGTCGGAGGTGGCTGAGGCTGGAGCAGGACCTGGGCTCTTGTCAGGAGGTCCTAGCTAAAACCCAGACGGAGAGGGGATCGCTGGAAGTCAAACTCAAGCACGCCCGCAACCAAGTGGACGTGGAGATCAGACGGCGGCAGAAGGCGGAAGCCGAGTGCGAGAAGCTGGTATGTTCGACGATGTTTTCCCTCGCTCAAATGTATAACGACAATATTCACGTTGTTTTTTTCAGATCTATTGTCCAGAGATTTAATGTCCTGTGTTTTCTTCAGGATCGTCAAATCCAGTTGATCAGAGAGCTTCTGATCAGCGAGGGTTCCTCCAACAGCATCCAGCTGAATGAGGAGCAGCGCTCTGCTCTTGCCTTCCTCAATGCAAGACCTCATGCTGCACCAAACATGAACACTAGCCGAAGGCAAGTTCTCCACATAATTACATTTCTTAGTGATTTCTTTCTGTTCTGACAAATCTAGTAAATCAGCACTTGCACGTTGTTGTGTTCTAGTGCTACTGAGAGAGTGGTCTTACCTATGTTTTGTTTCCCCCTCTTTCTTAATAGGCTGGTGACCATTGATGAGTCTGCGTCCATCTTGTCAGACATCAGTTATGATAATACCAACGACTCACTGGTCAGCGCGATCTCCACCTCTTGATCCAAGCTTCTTCTCATTTTTCTAATGTTTTTCATCTGCTTGCATGTTGTTTAATGTAGTCTCACAAATCAGACTTTAGATTCATATCTGAAGTCTGATGGCAGACGAGCTCAAATCTGGGTGACTGGGGCGTTTCACTTTCTTTCTTTTCATATTTGTTTCAACCAATCATGTTGCTGGAGGCAGAGATCTGTAAGCGTGTAAGAGGGGCAACACAAACTCGGCCAGCAGTAAAAAGTGTAAAGGTTTCAAATCAACACCGTGTAGACTAGCCACCTGTGAGAATGCGTTTTCTTCGATTGAATGTCTGCGTAATTCCAAGGCGTAATTCCGCCCCTTGCAGTTTCTGGCTGTGTGCCGTCTCCCCCCAGGAGTTCTGCTATAGCATAGTAGGACTGCTGGATCTCAGATTAAGTTTAATGATGTTAGTGGATTCGATTGCATTTCCTAAGCAGTTCATTTATTTTTTATTGACTCTCCACGCTAATCCTGGGCTGTTTTGTCACAGGACTGGGACTCCTCCGTGATCAACCCCATGCGACTCAAGAAACGACAAAAGAGGGTATATGCTGCAAACTAAATGTCCACTCTGAATTTCTCAAAAATTAAGTCATGCGGCTTGCATACTAATGGACCTCGATATCCTGTTCCAAGCGCTCCTCTAGAAATCAGGTCGATGGCCCTCCAATGTCCTCCAAAAGATCTTGCTCGGCGGGCAGGAAATCCCACAGGGTGAGTAAAGACCCGCCCGCACCACCCCGCCCCCCACCGAGCTCAGAGCCGCGCCTGACTGTCGTTCTTCTTCAGTTACAGGGAAACGAGTCTCTAGTGGCCAAAACCACGTTGACAGTACCGACAGGCGGCGGATCGGTGGAGGCCATTTCCACCATCGAGACGGTCCCGGCTCCCTATAGGACTCGCAGCAGGACGAAGACTGGTGAGGGGTCTATGTATATTAGGGCCAGGAGGAAAAAACTGATTCCCTTATGTATTGCAGTATATATATTTTTTTAATGCTTAAATCCATTATTTATTTATTTTTTAACGGTGTTTATCATTTCCATGTTATATGCATACAAGAAGTACACTTCATCAACCGTAGCATGTAACCTTCCCATAAACCCTCCCAGTATAGCATACAAGAAGTACACTATATCAACAGTAGCATGTCACCTTCCCTTAAACCCTCCCAGTATAGCATACAAGAAGTACACTACATCACCAGTAGCATGTCACCTTCCCTTAAACCCTCCCAGTATAGCATACAAGAAGTACACTACATCACCAGTAGCATGTCACCTTCCCATAAACCCTCCCAGTATAGCATACAAGAAGTACACTACATCACCAGTAGCATGTCACCTTCCCTTAAACCCTCCCAGTATAGCAAACAAGAAGTACACTACATCACCAGTAGCATGTCACC
This sequence comes from Merluccius polli, assembly GCA_030340625.1. Taxonomy (NCBI): domain Eukaryota; kingdom Metazoa; phylum Chordata; class Actinopteri; order Gadiformes; family Merlucciidae; genus Merluccius; species Merluccius polli. Next base: position 4,361 of record JAOPHQ010002158.1, read on the forward strand.
TTCCCTTAAACCCTCCCAGTATAGCATACAAGAAGTACACTACATCACCAGTAGCATGTCACCTTCCCTTAAACCCTCCCAGTATAGCATACAAGAAGTACACTACATCACCAGTAGCATGTCACCTTCCCTTAAACCCTCCCAGTATAGCATACAAGAAGTACACTACATCACCAGTAGCATGTCACCTTCCCTTAAACCCTCCCAGTACAGCATACAAGAAGTACACTACATCACCAGTAGCATGTCACCTTCCCTTAAACCCTCCCAGTATAGCATACAAGAAGTACACTACATCACCAGTAGCATGTCACCTTCCCTTAAACCCTCCCAGTATAGCATACAAGAAGTACACTACATCACCAGTAGCATGTCACCTTCCCTTAAACCAGGGGTCGGGAACCTTTTTTGCCTTGAGAGCCACTTTTACAAAAAAAAAAAAAAAAAAATCTCAGAAGAGCCACATAAAGACGGTTACAAGCAAAAGTTTGGATACTTAACTTACATAGGATATGTTGCTGCAAATTGTGCATGGTGAGTGTCGAAGTGGCGGTTAACATTGCATCGTTTCCACTGGCGTAACAACATGATGATAGGCCCCGGTGCAAATATTTTTTTTGGTTTTTTTGTGCCCCCGCGGTTGTTGACGGGGGGGGTGCTGCGCGATTGTTGCCGGGGGGGGGGCTCTCCCCCTGGGCCCCGGTTGCACCGTCGATAGTTACGCCACTGATCGTTTCATGGACGCAATCTGTCCAATCGGGCTGAAAGTTGCGGACTTTCTTTTCGGGCTTTTTCCTTTTTAACATTTTGATTAGCGCCAGGGGTGGACTGGCCATCGGGGCCGACGCACATCTTTGGGCCGGCCCAGGACTGTACATCTTTTGGTCCGAGAGCCCCGGCCGTCGGCAAAAGAGCCACATGTGGCTCGCGAGCCATAGGTTCCCAACCCCTGCCTTAAACCCTCCCAGTATAGCAATGATGCTGCTGAAATAAAAGTCAGAATGACTGACATGTGATTTGCATTGTTTTTGGAAATATGGTCTAGTGTTAAAAAAGTAAACGAAAATAGCAATAATCGCAATGTCGAATCCCAACTCTCCGGAAAATGACACCTGGATGTAATGTGCGTCATAAAAAAAGCCATTATGTTTCTGCCACACTGATGTATATATTTTTGTATTGATTTATTTTTGAACCAATCGCGTCCATGCCTACATAATGTTCTTCAGGACATTGAGGGATGTGTATTGATCCATCACAATTTGATTTGCAAAATGGGCACAACTAGGACAGTGGTGTAATCAATATAATTGGCAATTGGGATGTAATGCACTAGTCTCTTTTTAAAATGGAGTTTGAATATGTTTGGCCAAGAGGTTCCTCATCTCCCCTCTCTCTTTGTCTCTGTCTTTCTGTCTCTCTTTGTGTCGCTCGCTCTCTCTCGTCCAGAATCCCAGGAGTGGGACTCTGAGTCGGTCCAGTCGGTGGATATCTTCAAGCAGCCCGTCGTTCCCGATCGAGTGGCCCGAGCGGCGCCTGGCACCCCACAGACCACCGGGAGCATCCGCCTCCACGAGTTTGTCTCCAAGACGGTAAAAAAAGGGTCGACTGAGGCAATGTTTGGTGCTTTAACATGTTCTCTGTATTAACCATGCTTGTTGTTGGCTGGGGGGTGAAAAACATTGTACTGTGAGTCGTGGAGACGATGAAAGTGAATAGTGAACTGAGTATATTATTTAAAGGCAATGTGTAAAGGCAGTCAGTGTGTTTTCCTTCCCTCAGGTGGAATTCAATTCAATTCAATTCAATTTTATTTGTATAGCGCCAATTCATAACAGAAGTTATCTCAGGGCACTTTTCAAATGGAGCAGGTCTAGACCAAACTCCTAATAACATTTACAGAGACCCAACAGTACCACCATGAGCAAGCACTTGGCACGGGGGCAAGGAAAAACTGCCTGTTAAAAGGCAGAAACCTTGGACAGACCCTTCGGCTCTAGGTGGGGAATGTGATTTGATCCTATAGAAGTGACACAACGCAAATGCATACCTTTGCTGGCAATCTGTTTATTGTAGATTTTCCATGAAGAGGGTACCATGCCGGCGAAACAGTCCATCCTGTTTTGTTTTTTATTGACCGCAGGTCATCAAGCCAGAGTCCTGCGTGCCGTGCGGCAAGAGGATCAAGTTTGGGAAGATCTCCCTGAAGTGTCGAGACTGCAGGGTGATCTCCCACCCTGAGTGTCGTGAGCGATGCCCCCTGCCATGCATCCCCAGCGCGGTTGGCACGCCGATCAAAATCCGCGAGGTACTAAAGCACATATCTGGGTCATTCTGCTGAACACTGTGTTCCTCTGAGGCCTTCTGCGTTGTTATTTAACGTCATGCCGCGTGTGTCCAGGGAACGCTGGCGGACTACGTCCCCGTCACGTCGCCCATGATTCCTTCCCTGGTGGTCCACTGTGTCAACGAGATCGAGCAGCGGGGCCTGAATGAGGTGAGGGTTTTTAGGGTTTATGTAGTTCTTCATCGTATGGGTCTATAGGCGAGGGACTCTCCGTGCTAACCTGCGCTTGCATTTTTTGCTGAGGAAGCCAACAATCTTATGTACCAAGTAAATTGAGTAAATTCATTACACATCGTGAAATGTTAAATTGCTTTTAACAAGCACATGGTAAAAAAGGCCATTTTTATTCTGTCACTTTAGAGAACGGGTAGTGGGTGGCTTCCAACTCGTTCCAGCCCTATGAGTGAAGGCCCATTTAGACTGGGTGTTTATGCGTCCATGCGTGGCACTAGAGTAGCTCTGAGCGGACCCTGCTGGGGAGGGCGTGCGCTGAGATCAACGGGGGAAAGACTAACTCTGAACTTGACTCCTCCAGACGGGTCTGTACCGCCTGTCTGGCGCCGAGCGCACCGTGCGGGACCTGAAGGACAAGTTTGTGCGAAGCAAGAGTGTTCCTCTGCTCAGCAAAGTGGACGACATCCACGCCATCACCGGCCTCCTCAAGGACTTCCTGAGGAACCTGAACGAGCCCCTGCTCACCTTCCGCCTCAATAGAGCCTTCATGGAGGCAGCAGGTTTGTGGGTTTGTGTGTGTGTGTGTGTGTCTTTGCTCCACCAAATCTGGAGCAAAGTTCAGGCAAAGCTTCAACAATAATAAGGGGCGCCTTAATCCTAAACTTGTCAGTGTGTTCTTTTGGCTTGATTTTTAATCTCCTTATTAGTGCAAAGTTTTGAATAATAGAATTGTGTTGAAGTGGTTATATTTAGTAGCGTTCAACCGACTACAGATATTTATGTTTGAGTCATGTTAAGAACGTGGGGAAACCCATCCAGGCAGACTTAAAATATGTTATTCTAGTAGGGAGAACGTCCTGATCTGATGAGATCAGCTTGGCCTCGCTCCTGTTGAGACCAATCAGGAGGAGGACTGACCAATCAGCGCTAGGGGGAGGGTGTTATAGTTCGACTCGGGCCTTGTCATTTATTTCCACATATGGACGTGGCATTACGTTGTTGAAAGAACTCCAGCCAATCAGATAAAATAAATAATAATAAGTGATGCTCTTAAAGTAAAAACAAAAAAACTGAATTCCATGAGATGGAAACTTTTTCCTGTCCTCTGCACATTTACGTCGGCCAAAACATCGTCTTAATGGGAGGTTAAACAAAAACAGTCCAATCATCCAATCATTTTGAAGGTACAAGTGTTGATATGATGTGTGATGTGTTTTGTTTCCCAGAGATCAGAGATGAGGACAACAGTGTAGCTCAGATGTTCCAGCTCATCGGTGAGCTGCCGCAGCCCAACAGAGACACACTGGCGTTCCTGGCTGTTCACTTCCAGAGGTCAGTACTGACTACGTGTACTTGGGCTCCCATCCTAATGTCCCGTTCATGTTTTTAATGATTACTTGTGTGGTTATATCCAGGCCATTAAATCCTAATTCAAACAGAATAATTGCAGGTAGGCCTGCACGATATCAGCAAAATGTGCGATGTGCGATCACACTGTTCAATATTGCGATGACGATATGACTTGCGATAAATAAGAAAATATTTAAGTTTGCATACAGTTCCTGTCTCTTTCAGATTTTTCAGCTTTAATAGATTCCCTGCTTTTAGGTACTCTCAACACTGAATAGCTGATGGTAATTACATAAAAAAAAGGGAAAATAATATTCTTGTGCATGCTTTTATTGAAACCCACATAACATTAATTTACATGTTATTGTAAAAATAAATTAAAGTTTCCTTACCCTGCTCTCAACAAAAACAAAAAGTATCTATTGAAATAAAAGAATCTCAGGGGGAAAAGAGCTTAAATAAATAACACAAATAAATTCTGGATTGGATACTGACAGGGTTAAATAATGTCCAAAACATACTCCGTAGTTTGTGGTTTAAAATGTATATGTTAAGGACGAAAATGAAAACATCCCCGCTTAGCAAATGGTATCATCCTCTTCTCACCCCTCCTTCTCCTCTGCACCGCTCCGCAGCCCGACCGTCCAGCGCGACTCACGCAGAGTGAGATCTGTTTAGTTGTAGTGTTGTGAATCAACTGTTGCTCCAAAGCTCTGTCTCACACTTCTTTCCTTTTACCGAGAGTTGTTCCGATTCCGATACCATATCGGTGAGTGCTGGAGTCCAGGCACCGTTTACCAGTTAGCTCTGTTAGCCCGGTTATCTCCATTAGCGCCATTAGCGCCATTAACGTAATTTACGTAAGTTACGCAAATTACGTAAGTTATTACGTAAATAACTTACGTAATTTGCGTAAGTTATTTACGTAATAACTTACGTAATTCACGTAAGTTATTACGTAAATAACTTACGTAATTCACGTAAGTTATTACGTAAATAACTTACGTAATTTGCGTAAGTTATTTACGTAATAACTTACGTGAATTGCGTAAGTTACGCAATTCACGTAACTTACGCAAATTACGTAAGTTATTACGTAAATAACTTACGCAAATTACGTAAGTTATTTACGTAATAACTTACGTGAATTGCGTAAGTTACGCAATTCACGTAACTTACGCAAATTACGTAAGTTATTACGTAATAACTTACGCAAATTACGTAAGTTATTTACGTGATAACTTACGTAATTTGCGTAACTTACGTGATTTGCGTAAGTTATTACGTAATAACTTACGTAAATTGTGTAAATAACTTACGTAATTCGTCTTTTCTGGTCCGTCGTCATGGAAACATGAAGCCCTGCCAGTGGTGCGGCGTTTGGACCAGAGTGAAAACAAACGAAACGACACACATCACTGTATACCACCAGTATGTGTGAAAACACTCACTGTGGCTTTTTAAATTAATTGTTATTTATTCATAGATTTATATCTGTTATTTTTCAGTTGTCTGACTATCAAACCAGACAATAAAATAAAGTTAAATGTTTTTCTTTTGCTGTATTCATTCATGTTTTACAGAGGATTTAACCTGAACCAGGCTTTGCAACAATAATAATCACATCACATTCATGGGGGCATAGTATATACTAACTCCTAGCGTTACTCTGTGTGTGTGTGTGTGTGTGTGTGTGAATGATAAAGTTATTTTTCAATAGACATATTTTTTGTTTTTGTGTGAAAAAAGGGTGGGTGGTGGCAGTGGGCTCATTGGGTGCTCAGCGCCCCTGACGTAGCGTTCTATTTTGACGCGAGCCGCTGCTGAAACGCATCAATTTAAACAAAGCAGACCGACCGGGCAGGAAGTGAAATAGTAAAAGCCATAGAGCATCCGGTCAATTTTCAAAATAAAACCACCCTCCCGATCGAACACGGCCACAAATCGTCGTTTATAACTGACTTTGTCTATAGGCTACAGCACAACACATTAGGACATAACAACAACACTAAACACAATTAAACCAGACAAAAAAGTAAACATTTACTATATATCGTCTACCAACTCATGGTAGAAGCACACAAATCTAGGAAAAACGACCAAATCAACAGCAAATCAACTTCTGACAGACAAAGCAACTGCAAGTCAACTTCGGAAAGGCAAAGTAACCTTTTATTTGTTTGTTCTATTTTGACATCTACAAATGATCGCGTGGTCTCCTGATTCTCGCGTGGTCTTGTAGTTCTCGCGTGATCCCGCGAATCCTGCCGCCTCGCAGCGCTACGCTGTAGGGGACGTGAGCGTCGCGTTACGGCTGCGTCGCGGTCACCGCTGCTGATCGCTGCCACTCTAGTCAATGAAAGTATTTCCACCGGGCCGCTGCGGAACGTCTCAGCAGCGTCCCAGGAGCGGCGCGCCGCAGCCGCAACGCTATCTTTACGTAGCGTTATCCTGCAGGAACGTCAGCGAAGCTTGGCGTCATCTGATTGACTCGTGTGTGCATGCATGGCCCCAAATGTCAGAATGCCACGGCGAGTGTGCATGGCGAACTTATCGCATTACAGACCAGCTTTTGCGATGTGTTTATCGCGAACGTTCACATCGCGATGACGATGAAAATTCGATTAATCGTGCAGGCCTAATTGCAGGGTAACTGTGGAGGTATTGAAAGTGTTGAATAAAGAAAATGTCAACTGAAGATCTTAAAAGGCATCAAAAAGACTTAAAGTATGAAGTATAATTTGCATAGGTCTTAAATATTTTTGTGACTGTCGGGAGAAGAAAAATAATAAACCTCAAACCAATAAATGTCAAGCTTATGTATTTTATGTGAAATAGATATTTATTTGCCTCCCGTGGCACGAGTTGTCTTGACCACTGCACTGGTGTGATAAGTTCATGCGTGTGCAGCAGGAGACTTTTGTTTTCTGACCAGTAGCACTGCTGAGATAAACTGACAGAACTAGAGCAAATAACAATACAAATTAATTTGTATACTTAAAACAATTCCAGATTGATTGTTATTTACCTATATGCTGTTGGGCCGTGAAATCGGTATTAAAATGTGTTCTAAGTGGTATTAAAACGATATTAAAGTCTTAAATTGAACTGGTTGAAGCCTGCAGATACCCTGATTTGGAACTCGCACAGACACTGGGATTTATAATATACTTTCTCCCCTGACTAATGAGAGGATCAGAATTAACGGCAGGTTGTGTTTTCCACTTTCAGAGTTGCTCAGAGTGTGGCCACCAGGATGGACGCCACCAACCTGTCCCGGGTGCTGGGTCCCACGCTGGTGGGCCACGCGGTTCCCAACCCAGAACCTTTAATCGTCCTGCAGGACACCAAGCGCCAGCCCAAGGTAGGACTTCGGAGACCGCGCACGGCAGTGGTTCTCACATGTACCCCTTCCAGCCTAGTACCCCTTTTATCAGCACAGACCGGACCGGACCTGAAGAGAAATGTAAAAAAAGACTTGGCTGGCTTATGACACTACTGGCTTCATGACTGTTGGCTCGTTTCTCCCCGAAAAAAAGGCCCAAAGCTAGAGGAGGGGGGCAGCGCTTGTGCATGTAAATCCATTACTGACATGTTTTAGCTGCATCTTTTTTGCCGATTCTCATGGTTTCTTCTTTTAGACATTTTCCAAGTACCCCTAGAGCTACGCTAGCCCCCTGTTGAGAACCACTGGTATAAGGGGTCACGCACAGCGCAGTTCTTGCACTTTTATTGAATTGAATATTTGAAAACCTTATTTGTATATTTTTTGCTATTTTAATAAGTGCTGTATGGTTTACTACAGCCTCATGTAACCCTAAACATAACGACGACGATGATGATGGTGGTAATATTTAAGAAAAAGGAGCTTTGGCATCGGTGGATATCCAAATTCAGATTTTGGGTAACTGAAAAAAGTGTATTGTGCATTCTAGAAATATGAACGATGGCTACCTTCTTGTTCTCCAGGTGGTGGAGCGTCTGCTGGCATTACCCGCAGAGTACTGGAGCCAGTTCCTGATGGTGGAGCACGATCACCCCAACTCTGATCACATGATCATCGAAAACACCAACTGCTTTTCCACACCGGACGTTAAAAGTAAGAGGCAAAATAAGTTGCCGGTAAATGAGCATTTGTTTGTAAAAAAAGAAATGTGCGCGTGTTGTAGATCGGTTCTTAAAAGTCTCTATTGTTTCCAGTGAGCATTCTGGGACCGCTGACCACCCCAGAGCACCAGCTGAACAAGACGCCGTCCTCCAGCTCCCTGACTCAGCGCCTCAAGTCCTCCCTGACGCCCAGGTAGACTTGCATGTCCTCGTATACGCCTAAACTCCCCCTCCCACTAATAAAAAAATAATAATTGCAATTATTCTGTGTTTGTATATCCTGGCTATTACTTTCATATTCTGTGCTTAGTATTTTTGGACTTCTCTTTTGTATACTAGCAATCGGTTAACTTAGCAATTAGGTGTGCTTGAAACCTGTTCTTAACTTGTTAAATCCTTACTCTACTGATAGCGATTTACTGGTGCACTTTCTTGTACTTATTGTAAGTCGCTTTGCACAGAAGCGTCTGCTGATCACATTGACTTTTGTGTTGCAGCTTTGGCAGCAAGAGCAAATCTGCAGTGGCGTTTTCTCGGCAGAGCCACTTCTTCGCATCGCCGCTTCTGAAGTAATCCTGAGCGGCCGTCTCCCGCTTCTGTAAGCCGCAGCGATCCTAGCGATTCTTGGATTTATAAAAAAAAAAACACTACATAATAATAATGGTCAGTAAACAATATAAACAGCATTTTAGTGTTTTTCATCAAGTTTCGTTTGCATGTTTTTAATATTTTGGACAGATTTGTGTTCTGTTGATTTCCAAGTTGTTTTGTAAAAGCTTTATTTTGTAATCTAAATGGCAGGTTTCGGTCTGTGCACACTTGCCAATGCTCCTATTTCTTTCTCTTACAAGATCGAAGTCTTCAACTCATGTATCACTCAGAAGTTGATCGACGTTCAGCACGTCATTCTAAAAATGTTAACAGTCCAGGGGACGAGTGTCATATTTAGTTTGAATGTGTCTTTGTTTGTAATCGGACGTGTAAGACAAATGTACTTGACCATTCCTGTCCCAGTGTTTTCGTTCCCATGTGTTTCTATGCTGCAAAATGTTCCTGCCTCTGCCAATGTGCTCTTCATGTAGCTGCTTAGAAGTAGAAGTAGGCTAGTATGCTATACAGCTAGCTTCTCTTGGTACCAGTCTATGCAAGCATGTGTTATTTCCATGTTTCAAAAGGAGAAAATAATTTAACTTTTTTGTATCTGGTTGCTTTGGACCCGGTGCAGCACGGTCCGTTTAGCTCCTTGTAGGGCTGCGGTTGTTCTTGGTTAATTTTACAGCCAAAAGATAACTTGGTAACTTACTTTTTTTTTTTTGCTCTATTCAATGTTTTTTAAGTTTGATTTTACAGAGTACATTTCCTATATGATTGAAGACGTTTGTAGAATACATTTCTAACATTGACTTTTGTGTTTCGAGTGTCTTTTTTTTGTGTTGAAAAGTCCTACTAGTGTAGATGGATAAAGTAAATGCAAATTCCATCTCAGTAGATCTTGCCCTCTGTGGTCGGATGAAACACTCGATCAAAGCATCTCTCCTCAAAGTGTCCTCAAACACTTCTGAAATACCGCCGTTTCATTATTAACATAACTCTGGGAGGATACTTTGATCTCCCAACTTCATGTGTGGGAGTGAGTGAGAATTTATGAATTGCATAAGCCGTCACCTTAACATTCAGCTGTTCACCACAGCTTTGTGGGCCGAGCTCAAGGAGAAGGAATTATGGGATGTTGTTTATGGGACGCTGCCTGGTGCTCTCATTCCCCCAATCAAGACCAATGGCTTTTTTCCAGGTTTGGGCCTGTGGCTCTTAAATGATGATAAGCATGAAACCGCAGTATTTCTTTTAAATCAGTGTTTTATTTTTGTTTTATAAGGACACAATTGGATATAAAGTTGAAACAAACAAACAGACCAGATCCCTGAACATTTTCACAAGTCTGTCAGATTCAACTCCTCCAGGGGGTGTAGCTTAGCGTTAACAGAAATACTGTTTATGTAAACATCTGTCATCTGTGTGGGCGATACGTGTGAGTGAAACGTTAGCCTGTAGGAAGGGGCCCAACAGGTGAGCGTTACGTTAGCCTCTAGGAAAGGGGCCAACGTGTGAGTGAAACGTTAGCCTGTAGGAAGGGGCCCAACAGGTGAGCGATACGTTGGCCTCTAGGAAGGGGCCAACAGGTGAGTGTTACGTTAGCCTCTAGGAAAGGGCCCAACGTGTGAGCGATACATTAGCCTCTAGGAAGGGGCCAACAGGTGAGCGTTACGTTAGCCTCTAGGAAGGGGCCAACAGGTGAGCGTTACGTTAGCCTCTAGGAAAGGGCCCAACGTGTGAGTGTTACGTTAGCCTCTAGGAAGGGGCCCAACAGGTGAGCGTTACGTTAGCCTCTAGGAAAGGGGCCAACAGGTGAGCGATACATTGGCCAATAGGAACATGTGAGGGAAACGTTAGCCTCTAGGAAGGGGCCAACAGGTGAGCGTTACGTTAGCCTCTAGGAAGGGGCCAACAGGTGAGCGTTACGTTAGCCTCTAGGAAGGGGCCAACAGGTGAGCGTTACGTTAGCCTCTAGGAAAGGGCCCAACGTGTGAGTGATACATTAGCCTCTAGGAAGGGGCCAACAGGTGAGCGTTACGTTAGCCTCTAGGAAGGGGCCAACAGGTGAGCGATACATTGACCTATAGGAACATGTGAGGGAAACGTTAGCCTCTAGGAAGGGGCCAACAGGTGAGCGTTACGTTAGCCTCTAGGAAGGGGCCAACAGGTGAGCGATACATTGACCTATAGGAACATGTGAGGGAAACGTTAGCCTCTAGGAAGGGGCCAACAGGTGAGCGTTACGTTAGCCTCTAGGAAAGGGGCCAACAGGTGAGCGTTACGTTGGCCTCTAGGAAGGGGCCCAACAGGTGAGCGTTACGTTAGCCTCTAGGAAGGGGCCAACAGGTGAAGGGACCAACAGGTGAGCGTAACGTTAGCCTCTAGGAAGGGACCAACAGGTGAGTGTTACGATGGCCTCTAGAAAAGGGCCAACAGGTGAGCGATACATTGGCCTATAGGAACATGTGAGCATTACATTAGCCTCTAGGAAGGGGCCAACAGGTGAAGGGACCAACAGGTGAGCGATACATTGGCCTATAGGAACATGTGAGCATTACATTAGCCTCTAGGAAGGGGCCAACAGGTGAAGGGACCAACAGGTGAGCGATACATTGGCCTATAGGAACATGTGAGCATTACATTAGCCTCTAGGAAAGGGCCCAACAGGTGAGCGTTACGTTAGCCTCTAGGAAAGGGCCCAACAGGTGAGCGTTACGTTAGCCTCTAGGAAAGGGCCCAACAGGTGAGCGTTACGTTAGCCTCTAGGAAAGGGCCCAACAGGTGAGCGTTACGTTAGCCTCTAGGAAAGGGCCCAACAGGTGAGCGTTACGTTAGCCTCTAGGAAAGGGCCCAACAGGTGAGCGTTACGTTAGCCTCTAGGAAAGGGCCCAACAGGTGAGTGTTACATTAGCCTCTAGGAAAGGGGGCCAACAGGTGAGTGTTACATTAGCCTCTAGGAAAGGGGGCCAACGTGCGAGCGTAACGTTAGCCTCTAGAAAAGGGGCCAGAGCAGGGGCGTGTTCTTCACGTAGTCCTGGTACCCCGGGTCCGAGCCCCACCTCCTGGCGGCCTGCCTCTCCAGGATGGGCACGCCGCTGACGTGCCGCAGCAGGAACCACACGAAGAGCGGCGACGCGGCGCTCAGGTACTGGGGGCCCCGCATGACCCGCGAGGCCGAGAGCCAGAGCCCGGACCACTGCAGGACCTCTCCCAGGTAGTTGGGGTGCCGGCTGTAGGACCACAAGCCGTGCCGGATGAATTTCCCCTGTGGGGGGGCCCCCCGAAACAAAAAAAACGATTTTTTTGGAACTGCAGAATTTTTCTGTAAGACGTTTTCCTTCTTATTTTTTTTGTGTGTGTGTTTAAACTATGAGGTCGGATTAGATAAGTCAGATAAGCGCTGTTATCGGCGGCGGCGGCGCTCACGGCATTATGTGGATCACGTTTGAATAACCACTTCTGCTGGTCGGCGACCGCCTGGGTGACGAAGCCCAGGCCCCAGACGGCCCAGCCCACGAAGTCCCTGGCGCCGACCGGGACGTCCCGCCGCTCGCCGTTCAGCATGAGCGTGGGCAGGAGGGTCACAAACACCCACACGGCTATAATACACACAAAAAAATAAATAAATAAATAAATAAAACATTAACGCCATTACATATAATGGCAGACCGACGTCCTTCAGAATACATAATCAAATTGACTTTTTGAGTGCCTCCTTTTTAATAATGCGTTATTACACCGAGAGGACTTCGGTCCGGAGGAATGTGTGAACCTTGAATGCTCCAGTACACCAAGAAGGCCCCTGGGCTGTCCCTGACGCCGTCGAACCGGCGGTCCCGGCCGTCCTTCAGGACACGCATGAACAGGAACGTCCCCAACCTGCAGCGACGACAATGTTCCCGGCGGGTTGTTAAAGTTAACCGACAAAATTATTGATTAACTCGCGGCGCTTTTTACGCCTCGCAATCACAGTCGTCCTTTACGCCGGTGACCCCCCCCAAGCCAAGGTCGTTTGAAGGAGGAGGAGGAGGAGGAGGAATAAGTTGGTATCGATTGGCCAATAGATTATGTATAGGTGGGGGGGGGGGGTCCGTGTTGTTGCCATGGTTACCTGATTCCCCATGCGGTCACCAGACCGGTCTGCACGGTCTGCCGTACGTGTCCCGCCCCTCCCAGCTGGAGACTCAGGTGGGCCAGCAGTATAAAGGTCCCTGATCCTTGGGAGAGGGGTGAGGGGGTGAGGGTGAGGGCGGGGGGGGGGGAGGAAAGTAAGAAAAGGGAGAAGGTGTTGCACACGCGTCACACACACACTGGGCACTAGTGCGCATGGCATTGTCCGCTGTCATCGGTGAGGGTGGAAAGGTGTGCTTCAATAAATCTTTTACTCGGGGAAATTGGTTTCAAAGTTCAGGGGAAGCTGCAGGAGCCGAGAGCCGAGCCGGGACCCGGAGGACACACACTGCCAGGAGGACACACACCGCCAGGAGGACACACACTAAGGTGCCAAGGTGACTCCTTTCTCTCTTCTAATTAGATCATCTTAGTTTTACCTGAAATATATTAAGTGGCCATAATGGGCCCATGATACTATCCAGTTTGTGTTTGTGAATGTATTGAAATGTTAAATTGTCATTTTCAGTTTCAAATGTGAACTCTGACTCTGACACTCACAATCATCAACAAGTTCTCAATTAGTCCTAAAAAGTCTTTAAGTTAGTTTAAATGTAATTCATGTCATAGTCCTGTAGGACTTTTATTGTGTAATAAATAAGTTTTACGCTCGGCGTGGAAATGGAAATGCACGGTAGGTAGGTTTGTAAATGATTAATTTATAGGCCTACTGAGGTATTTGAAACATTGAGCGCCTGATCCGGCAGTACCACCGGACCGGGTCTGGGGGCGCAGTCCGGACCCGCTGCAGGAGGAGGGGCCCCGAGCGCGCCTCACAACGGGGTGTGTTGTAACACTGACGTTTTTACATCGATCGTCATTTAACCGTAACAAAAATGTGGACCGGGGGATAAAATTTAAAAAAAAACGCAAAGGCGCCAGACGTTTACCTGCCAGGTCGTAAAACTTCTCGGTCCTGAAGGCGGCGGCGAGGGCCCATCCGACGCCCTGCACCGCCGCGTCCACCGCCGCGCACCGGACCAGCGTGGCCCCCATGCTCCCGTCCAGCATCGTGCGGTTCCTGCGGGGACACACGCGTTTATTGGGGACCCGGACCCAACCTTTGTCCCCCAGATATGGACTATACTGGGCTGGGCCAAAGGTTTCATCTGCGTCCACCTTAGTGGGCGTGGCTTCAGACTTCAGACTCTGCAGGCGTGTGGGTCTTGTAGTCTTGAAGACTGTCTTCCTCTTCCTGGTGCAAGAGAGGGATGTGTCAACATGCAAATGAGCTTATTGATCTTGTGTCTTATTTTGCAACATGCACATGACGTGTCTTATTTTTGCAACATGCGAATGGTGTGTCTTATTTTTGCAACATGCAAAAATGATGTGTCTTATTTTGCAACATGCACATGATGTGTCTTATTTTTGCAACATGCAAAACTTATGTGTCTTATTTTGCAACATGCATGCCATATATCTTCAACTTCAGGAGTAAAAAGGTCAACACATACAACAAAACAACAACACTAAAACCATGGCAGAGGGAAATAGTCCAAAGGGGGGTGCTGGAGTCTTCACTAAGAAAGTCCAAAGGAAGCTGAGCAGAAGCAAGGAGAAGGTATCCTCACACAGGAATACATTCAGCACAAAAAACAAGTTTTTATCCTTTTATTTTATTATTTTACTTTATTTATTATTTCCCCTGACTCGTCTGCTTGCTGTGTACAGGTATTGCAGAGGTTAGGGAAGACGGTGGAGTCAAGAGATGACATCTTTGACAGTTGGCTCAATAAGTTTCAGGATCAGCAGGTAACAACTTTTGTCGGCCGATACTTCAACGCTGGACTTGTAAAAGTATAAAGAATAAGATCCACAAGACTCACTTTTATTTCCCCCCCCCCCCCAGTCTGATGGGAACAGGATATACAAGGATCTGAAGATCTACCTGTCAGCAGTCAGAGGTGACCTTGAGCGTTGTTTTTAGTGCGGCCTCTCTCTCTCTGTCTGTCTGTCTGCCTGCCTGCCTGCCTGTCTGTCTGTCTGTCTGTCTGTCTGTCTCTCTCTCTCTCTCTCTCACCATCTCTCTCTCTCTCTGTCTGTCTGTCTGTCTGTCTGTGTGTGTCTCTCTCTCTGTCTGTCTGTCTCTGTCTCTGTCTCTGTCTCTCTCTCTCTGTCTCTCTCTCTCTGTCTCTGTCTCTCTCTCTGTCTCTCTCTCTGTCTCTCTGTATGTATAGGGATGCGTGTATAGGGATGCATATCTCCAGCTCACACAGTAAAACTGGATAACGATTTAGTATTTTGAACTTTGCTGTCTGCCTGCAGACATGCGCAGTGCGTCCAGACGTCTGTCCCAGTCTCTGTTCGACGCTTACGAGACCGACTGGGCGGGAGACGAGGAGTTGGGGGCCATCGTGGAGGTCAGTCATCATCGGCGTTAACAAAAGTAAAAGATACAGTAAATATAAAATCAGAGAGGTTGGACGGATGAACACCGTCCTGTAAATACGCGCACCATAACCTTCCCCCCCAAATCTAACCTGAGCTCCAAGTGGTCTAAGTATGTATCACTGGACGTCTCTTCAAGGGTGAGGACCTCCTGTGGAACGACTACGAGGTGAAGCTGTCTGACCAGGCGCTGCGCACCATGGAGTCCTACATGGGCCAGTTCCCGGACGTCCGGGTAACACCCACGCCCACACACGCACACACACGCACACACACACACACACACACACACACACACACACACACACACATAGCAATCATCAAGAATCAGAATCAGAATCAAGTTTATTGCCAAGTAGGTTTGTACTTACAAGGAATGCGACTTGGTGTAATTGGTGCAGAATAAACAATTAAGTAAAAAGAAAAATATAAAATATAAAAAAATATAGGATGATAAGAAACCAAGTATTAAAATATAAACAATATAAATATATATATATATACAGTATCTTCTAAAAACAAAGGAGCTGTAGTGCAAGCTGATGTGCAAGTATATGACAGTATGTGACAGTATAGTTCACACTATATCCACAGAATGCTATAATAACTATAAATGTGCAGATATACAACAGGATGAAGTGGTCCCGAATAAATAGAGACGTTAAATGTGCGTTAATGCAACGCAGAAGGTCTGAAGACGCTCATTCATCAACCCATCAACTCATTCATTGTTTTTACGATATGTCGTTGTTTTCTTTTCCAACTACAGGACAGGATTTCCAAAAGGGGAAGAAAGCTTGTTGATTACGACCACTCCCTGCATCAGCTTGAGTCACTTCAGGCCGCCAAGAAAAGGGATGATGTCAAAATAGCAAAGGTCAGGAAGGGTCAAAGATGGCCTGCTGCCTCTTTAAAACTCCAGCTTGTGACCTCAAATCTCATTTCTCAATCTTATCTCATATCTTATCTGCTGTGAGTATGCATGTATACTCACAGCAGCGGCGATGATGTTATACTCTCAGCAGCCATGATGTATTCAATTCCACAGGCAGAAGAGGAGCTGAGCGCTGCCAAGTACGTATACGAAGCCATCAACACCGAACTGAAGGACGACTTGCCCGCTTTCCACGAGAGGTGAGCGGAGGACTCTTGAGCCTCTCTTGAAAATGAGACCCCGCGTCTCCAATAGAGGGTTAAACAATTCAAATAAAGAGGAGCGTGGAGGAGAGACATTCGGGTGTCCCTGAAGCCTCGCCGCTCTTATTCACTTCTTTTTTTCTCCTTTTGTTGCGTTTCTTTTGCAGTCGTATCGGATGCTACGTGTCGGTTTTCTCCGCCGTCTCCTCTTTGAGGGACATCTTCCACAAGGAGATGAGCACGGTACGCCGCATGCTGCTGTCCTGCCACATTCATCCGGGGAAAAATACGAGGTCAGACTTTCCTAACGTATGAATCTCGTATGAATTTTGTGTTTTTCTTTTCAGCTGAACACCGACTTGCAGAACGTGATGAAGGACCTCACATTGCAGCATCCAGGCCAGGTGTTTACTCTGAAGGGCGTCCAACGGTGAGATTATTTTCACGGTGACTTTTGGATCTGGCGAAGCCTCAACCTTCTCTGTAGCACATTTCATAATAACTCATATACAACCCCTCACACACGCACACATCATCTCAGGTACGGCTCTCTGAAGAGACGATCGCTGATGTCCCCCAAGTCCTGGAAGTCCAGCTTCTCCGATTTCCACCAGGGCTACAGCCCCAAGATTGGCACCCAACGGTTCAGCTTCAGGTCCCCTGACAAACCTCGCCACGGCACTCTGACCAGGGAGAGCAGCGGCGGCGTCAGCGACGGCGACGGCGCAAGGTCTCCTCCCGCGGAGGTGCTCTCCTCTGAGTTCAGAGACGAGGAGACAGAGTCCCTCCGCAGCGACGCCGACAGCTGCGTGGCGGACGCGCAGCAGCAGCCCGGGTCCGGGGGTCTCGACGCGGCGACAGGCGGCGCCGCCCAAGAGCCGAAGGCAGAAGATGATCAAACCGGCGGCGGGGAGGAAGAGAAGTCTGTGGATGCAGACGGCGAGGCGGAGGCAGATCCCGCCTCACAGTCCCAGCAGGAAGATAAAGGGCAGGGCGACACGTCGGCGCTGAGCGAGAGCAGCTCAGAACTGAACCGCTCCTTTGACTCGGAGAGCTTGGATATGCAGCTGTCATCTGTGGCCAACGGCACGCTGTACATCGAAGAGAAGGAAGACGCACAATCCAACGGAGTAGCCGTCGCCGCTCTGGGCTCAAAGGAGGTTTCTCAGAAGGTCAGTTCTTCGGGGGATGCGGCCGAGTCTGACACATATTGATGATGCAGACATCTGATTTTTTTATTTTATTTACGCCAACTGCCTGGAATCCTGATTTTTTTTGTGTGTGTTTGTATTTTGTCTGATATCTAGGATGTTCCCTTAGAAAACCAGCAACCGCAGGACACAAAAAGCACAGCGGTGTAACGCGACAAACTGGAAGGTTTGTGGGTTTTAAGCCAAAGACAGGCATTCTTGTCCTTGTTGTTGGACAACATAATTATAGTTTTGTTTTTGTATAAAAATGCCCATAACTATTGATCAGTTTGACGCATGTTACAAATTCTGTTTAGACAAATTAGCATATTTAATAAAATGATGAATGTGAATGCCCCTGCCGATGAATACCAAATAAAATCGACTAAGTTTTGTGTTGACAATAACCATAATTACCCTTTGGGAAATATAATTACAGAGTGATTTGATGCTAATTATTGTAAAGATTTGCTATGACCATAAGTCTCACCTATGACTTTATCTTCTATTATGTAGTAAATTGTCTGTGTAGTCTGTATATTTTGTTTTTAACATAGGCTAATTCATTTGAAATAACTTTGTACAATGACACACTTAAAATATCACCTTAGTTTAGAGGAAGAAAAACGGGTTTCAGTGACAATGTTGAAGCACAACAGCAATAAAAACTTTTAAAAAAACCCAAACTGCCCATGGCCTCTGCTTACTGGGAGGCCCCCAGGCCAGAAGGGAAGGGGCGGGACTTCCGGGGCGGCGGCGGAAGTCCAGCCTAGGGGCGGGACTTCCAAGAGTCTCCAAACACTCTGAGACGGATCCTCGAGACCCAGATGCATCCGGCCTCGCTGCGTTCACGCCGTCTCTTTCTCTAGTTTCTGGCGTGGTCCCGTAGCGAGAAACACACGTTAACACGGCCTGGCCCTGCGGACCGAAGGGAAACACCCCAGCTGCCCCTGTCGTCGCGGCCCCAGGTAAGTCCGGGACCCGGGGCGACCCGGGACGTGCAGGGCGCTAAGTTAGTAGTCTGTTTAGTTCAGTGGAAGGAGGAGGATGTACTTGTTGGTGATATATGGACCCTGATAAAAGTGTAACCACGGCTGGCAGATAATGTGTTTAATGTGTTTATGGTGTTTAATGTCCAAACGGGTTTATGAAAAAAGTTTGTCAAAACAAAAGCATGTCAGCTGCTGGCGCCGCGTGACGTCACCAACAATGGGCCGCGCGGCGCTTCCGGCCGTCCGCTCACGCGCTGCGTGTGTGTTTCTTTGATCTCTGCCGCAGAAACGACCGTCCGTCACCATGACACCCACGCCTCCCCCCATGAACGGTAAGTCTACCCCCCCTCCCGGACCCGGGTCCAAGACTAGGTCCCAGTAAGACCCCAAACAACTGTTGTCAGCTGTTATTACTATTGGGAAGTGAAACCGGTCCGTGGGAACAGGAGGTTTTACTTTTAATATCAGTCTGGATGTTATTAGAAACAGTTTCTATGCGACATTTTAGAGGGCTTTTACTTTGAAATTCTTTTATTAAGTTTAACTAATTATTCACACACTTGAAATGGGAACGCCTCAATTTTCAAACTAGGTTGCAAGCAGTAGTTTAATATATATATATATTATTCATTGTATATATTTAATAAGAATTATTTTATTTGTTTGTGTATTTTTTTAATTAATTTATGCATTCATTCATTATTAACAGACATATGCTACATATGATTTATTGAATGTATGTGAAAGCACATTCACGCCCCATCACGTTCACAGGAACGTTGCTTTTATTTTGAAATCAGTTCTTACCGTAATGCTCAGTATCTACGTGTGTGTGTGTGTGTGGGGGGGGGGGGTTGAGGTTGACTGCTTTTCCAGGTGGAGGCGGTCAGACTGCAGTCCCAACCAGACCCTTTTGTCTGCAGTCTCATTCATCGTTTAAATCAATTACCAGAGGCCTAATCTTCCATTAATCATTCTCCCAACCTTGTTTGTGTTTGCCATTAAATGTGAGACGTAGGCCCTTTCAATCTTTGGATAATTCATTATTCATGAAAACTTCGTGACTAACATCATTATAATTAAATTATAGTCATAATAACGCTTGTGTTCCCGTTTCCCCAGTTACCACAGCCGCCCCCGTGCAGACGGAGTCCACAGTGATCGGAGGTAACTAACGATACGCTTTCAAGTATTTGAAATGTGAAGAAAGCCTTTTTCTCTGAAGTGCCCTAACGGCTCCTTCATCCCGGCGGTGTGTGCGCTCCTCGGTTCTCCTCCTCCTCCTCTCCTCAGTGGTGGTGGCGCTGCTCCTGGTGACCGTGGCCGTGGTGGCGTTCCTCCTCTACCGCTATCTGTGCCACAACAAGGGCGCCTACCGGACCACCGGGGAGCCGGCGCCGGGGGAGGACTTTGCAGAGGACGGCAAATCGAACCAGGCTACCGCCGACAAGAAGGAGTACTTTATATGAACCCGCGGGTCGTGCTGCGGCCCGGCGTGCCGAGGACACGACATGAATAACGGACCTTGTGAGGGTCCCCACGGAGGAGGAATGGGGAAAACGGGCGCAGTGTTTATTCTGGCGTGCGCCACGTGGGCCGTGTGTTTGAGTCGTGCTGCAACAGGCCGTCAGCTGGAGCGTAACTAAGGGGAGATGAAGATAAAGTGAATATCGGTGTGGAGCCGAGCCGTCGCCGCCGCCAGCGGGAACAGGCGTTTACAGACGTGCGTCTTGGTGGCAGGTGGTGGTTTCCTACATTTTGTCCGGGTCATCGCTGCGGTCAATTGCTTTCGACAATCAATATTTTAGCCATGGTTTAGTTTTTACTATGCAGTATAGGTTTTATTTCTATTTTTCCAGGACATTGTCAATACAGGAAATTCTTTTTGAAACTTGTCAAAACATAAATGTATTTTGTATGGCCACTTTTTTTTTTTTTTTTGTGTGTTAAATGTGCAATCATATAGTGGACTTTGTTTTCCTCTTGTTCCGTGTGCCTCGTGTTTTCTTACTCAGAATCTGAATTGTCTGTTTTGCCAAATATATAGAGGACAATGAACACATTTCTGGAATCGTTGTCATTACTCGGTGTGAGAATTTAAACACTTATGTCCAATAGCCACAATATTGTAACTTTATTCCATGAAACACCGTGTCTAAGCTATTACAGTATCTGTATGTCATCAGAAATGGTGGCCAGACTCTGCCTTCGTTAACTAGCTGCTAATTGACAGCCATGTTGTACTTGCAGTTGGCGTAATATAAACAAAATTTAACTTTAATGGAATTATTATTGATGAACAATGCATAGGAAAACTAATCACTGGTCATAGAAACAGACATTTCCCCCTACGGTACAGCTATCCATCGTCTAAATAAAATCAAGATAAGCGTGGCCATTTCAAATTTCCAAAATAACCTTTATTCTAATTTGTCATTTTAAATTTTAAGTTTAGTATAAAAAAGTTAAGTGCACCCAAGTCCTCGCAAAGCAAGTTCTCTGACATGTCCCAGTGTTGTAGTGACACTCATCTCCTTTTAGTAACCTTAAAAGATAGAATCCATACCAAAGCTCATCAAATCACTTCAGTACACATTACAAAATAGTTTTGAGGATCCCTGACTATAAATGTCCATAATCCACCAAAAGACAATCCCATGCTAGCTGTGGTTGGCATGGCGACTACTGGTTACGCTGTCGTTTTACAGTTCTTCATATTGCTGGGACTACGCCACAATTTCTCCTGCGTTACAAACACCATTAGATCTTAATAACTAGGACAAAAATATCATGTGACAAAAAAAAAAAAAAAAGGTTTAAAGGCTGTGGCCAAGAAGAACAAAACTGTTGAAGGCTGAAGAAAACGGCAGCAGCACGTGTCGCGGCGGCGCTCACGTGTGTGAGGTTTTCCAGCGTTAATCAGGTTCCCCTGTCAGACCTCGTCAGTGAAACACACAGAGATCCTCATGACAACAGTGATCTGTTGTCTGGCCACAGCGATTAAGACCAGGCGCTATGTCGGATACCCAGGGACACATGTTACTAAACACCAAAATATGAACTAGATCAGCTGATTGTATCCATACCGGCGGGAACTCCCGCCTTTACCTTAATATTGTAATATTCATTCATAAGTACATATTTTTATAGAGTACATTAATAAGCATAGGTGTCCCGGTGGGTGTGTAGACAGTGATACTAGTGAAGGTAAAACCGCAGTTTGGCATATTTTATGAACAGACCATGTTTAATGTTTAAGAAGTATTCTAAAATACTAAAATACTACAATGTACAGAGTCGTCATACGTTTGTTACCAAATAAATGAACATAAAAGGGTATAGCTGCTATGCTGGGGTCTTTGCAGGTTTTCAGAGCAGTGCATCTTTATATTAATTGACTTGAGGTGTCGCATCACTCTGGCTATCATTAACATGAAGGCGTCTGTAATGATATGTTGGCTTAAACATCGTGACATGGAAACATTCACATCACATTCACACATGGCAGCACTATAGACCAAGTCTTTGGTACAACCAGCTCCTTGGTTATACAAAACATTAGGCTAACAAATAATATAAAATCAATAGAAATCTGCATATAAATAAAAAAAAAGGAAAAGCAGAAATAAAGGAGTCACCTCGACAGCTGTGATTGGTTACACACGGATATTAAAAAGGTTGTATTATTTCCTAAATGTAATAAAAGTTTTTTAAACAGATCATGCCAGAGTACATACATAAAATACAAGAGGAAACAGCAAGTAATAGTCGTTGCAGTCCATACAATAATCAACTAAGTGTAAAAACGCTGGGTATCCGACTCTAAAACAACAAATGGTAGAAAACCGAACAACTAAAATGTTGACACCAACCGCTCCGTTTCACTCTGCTCACTATCTGGACTCAATTTAAAACTTCTTTTAGGTCGATTTAAGTTATTTTGCTTTAATATGCGGATATCTCCAGTGCTCTTTGGCACTTTGTTCGTGTTTATCTACCAGTTGCCCAATAAAGTACAGTAAACCACTTATCTAGTGCTCGTCGAACGCCTTGTCCGGTTTTTTTTTTTGTTACATATTCATCAGATGTGCAGGTAAACACGGATGCAATGCAAAGAGTGACTTATAGCGTTCAGGCTTCGTTGTTTCCCATTAAAAACGATATATCTTTTCTTTTTCTCTTTTTTTTTTTAGCCTATAAAGAATTTAATATGAATGTGAAGTTTATTGTCAAACATTTTTCAAATATGCGGGTTCACTCAAAAAAAAAAGGGGGGGGGGGGGGGGGGGACA
The DNA here is from genome assembly GCA_030340625.1 of Merluccius polli. NCBI lineage: Eukaryota > Metazoa > Chordata > Actinopteri > Gadiformes > Merlucciidae > Merluccius > Merluccius polli. The sequence goes on from JAOPHQ010002158.1 coordinate 27,105, forward strand.
TCTAAAACACTGATTTTCTGGATTTACTCAATATTAGAAGAACCAGCGTTAGGGCGGACTCTGATAAAGGGTTTGGTGGGATGACGGGTTCTGTGAAGTTATCTCTCTGGGTCCACTCTAGGCAGTGGTCCCGACTGTAAAAATGCCCAAGCAAGTGGAATACTGTACCTATTAATAGGGATCTAAGTTATTACATTCTGTTAGGTGGTATCAGTATCGTGGCG
>JAOPHQ010002159.1:0-22500 GCA_030340625.1 Merluccius polli
TGGGTCTCCATCAGCTCTGGAGTAGGCGAAGGAGGCCTCGAAACTAGAGCCTGACCGATTTATTGTCAGGCTGATTTTATCACATACATATCGGCGTATATCGTATCGGCGTATATTTTTTCCGATATGCGGCGATAACATAACGCCGAAATCGATGCTTGGGGTGGTTTCGAAATGGGGTCATCATGTAGTTTGTCCAGCAGAGGGCGCTCCGACTCCATTATTTATAATACTCAGCTGGCACGATTCATGATTCCTCTGGTTTTTAACTGCCTACTTTTATACTACTATTATTTTTTTATGGCATGTTTTTTGGGGGGGGGGGGTTTTCCATTTCAAATTTAGTAGAATATATATTCATCGTATTCTTTGTCGCCATGCCGCTTTTGTTCCTGTAGAGGGCAGTGTTTGACAACAAACTGCCGATGTGTCTTTGCAGCTCCTATCCCTGCTGCTGGAGGCGCTGTCCTGCCCGGACCAGGGGGTCCAGCTGTCCACCCTGTCCTGCCTGGAGCCGGTCCTCATGGAGCCTCCACCGGCCCTCATCCAGCAGCTGGAGGCCCTGGTCACCAGGCTGCTGGCCCTCACCTGCAGCCCAGCCATGGTCAGTAGCGATGGCGATGGACAGGAACACACTGTACCGTCACCCACTCTTGCAAATGTAATTGTACATGCAATGTGTAATTCTTCTTTTTCCCTCTATATCTTTCTGTGTATCTTTCTTTCTATGTTTCTTTCTTTCTTTCTTTCTCTCCCTTCAGACTGTCAGGATATCGTCATTGCGGTGTCTCCATGCCATGTCTCGCTTCCCTGAGCACGAGGTAACCCGATAAATAACACTGACCCAGTTCAACCATGTGGGGTTAAACACGGTCAGCGTTCCAGCGTTGGGGTGTGTTCCAGGTGGTACCGCCGGCTGTGCGTTAACAGTGTGGTTGCGGGTGTGTTCCAGGTGATACCGCTGCGGGCGCGGGTGCTGCGGGCGCTGGCCAAGCCTCTGGACGACAAGAAGAGGCTGGTGAGGAGCGAGGCGGCCCTGGCTCGAGCAGACTGGTGAGACAAACGTTGCAACTAAGTCGTAAAATCCAGAGTTTCGGGTTTACGTTCAGGGTAAACGTCATGGGAATTTTAATAAGCGGTATTGAACATGGGAGCTTTTATGTTTCAAAATTGAACAGAAAAAAGTTCAATGCTTATAATAGAATTATTGCGATTCACACGGCAGTTACCGTCTCCTTTGTTGCTTCTCGTTCTCCCTTATTCAACCGAGTGAATCAAAAGGGAGGTTCCTGCTCCGCCGGTGAAATAGTTAAGGATTAAAGAGGCTAGTTAGTCCTCTACTAACCTTAAGACAAGGGTTTCTGTCTCCACATTGTAGACTGAAGGCCCCTTCTCTCCATGTGCTCTGCAGGTTCCTCTTGGGAAGCCCAGGTGGGAAGTGATCTCCTTGGTTAAAGGAAGTGGCGAGGGAACTTCACAATAAGAGCCCCGGTGTCGAGACTCTGACCTCCACTCACCAGGGTCTTCTGCTGAGACCGCACGGCCAAAAAAATTGATTTTCACTCGCTTTTTCAAAATTTCTAAATCTATTTCCGTCGGTTTTTAACCCTCCCTTTTACTTGTATTATTTGCCTCTTTGTTGACGAACGCACAAATGAGAAGATTGTGGCAGTGTTTGCATTGTCATGATGACGCTCAAAAACCTTATAGAGAAGACTTAAATAAAATGAAGATTATGTATTGTACGTGACAGATCGAGTCCATCATGAGGAGCCGCTGGGTTTGCAACCTGTTTATGTGCCATTCTGTTATTGGAACAGAGCAACAAGACAAACTGAATGACTGCTACTGCAGATAAAAGCCTCTTCTTCGCTCATGGGGCGAAAAAAAGGTTTCAAACTGATAAATTCATGGATTGATAAAAAATGTAATGTATAGTAGTAAATTAAATATGAACTCGTACATTTTAACATTGCTGTGTAGATCTACACAAGGCACAGTTTAAACTTTTGGGTTTTTTATAAAAAGGCACATATAGGTCTGGGCTTTGCATGCATTTGTACTAAATGTCAAATAATGGCCAAACATGAATAACTTGAATGTCTTGAGAGGCGCGTGAGTGAACGGCACAAAAGGCTGTTAAATACAACATGCTATACATTGAAGGCGTATCATTAATTACCTTAATAGCACAAATGCTAAAACTTGAGCATTTGTACTGCTGTACTGAGGATATGTAACCCAAGTATTAAGAGTGAACGGCTGCGTACAGAAAGTGAAGTATTTGAACAGATAAGCGTGATGCTAGAAAGATAGTGATTGCATTTCAATAAGGTCGGCTAACTGTACCTCACACTGAATAACGCCAAGGATGTATGGATATTTAAAATGTTTCAAATATGTTTAACATGTTATTAAACCTTTTTTTTTGTAATCGGTATAAAATTGTTTTTTTTTTTCATTTTAATTTCACAAGGCATTAGACATTTTTCATTAATTGCACTAAACAATGCAACTTTTTAATATTAAAAAAAAGGACATACAGAAGACATACAAATCTATCAATGGAGCACAGCTCTCATTGGTTAAAACCACTGTCACTATGGCAACCAAGGGCAATACTCACCATGCTGATGTGCAGTTACTTTACATTTGTAAAAGTCCCTTTCGAGGCTGGTCAGTTTCACAAGGCAAAAACAATTATCTGTTCACATTCACATCTAACAGGAACTCTTAAGTTGAAATGCAACGTCACTCCAAGTAAATGCTTCAAACCGTGGAAAAAGGTCCTTGACCTGCGTATGTCTTTTAAACTAACAGAATAAACCACACTGTTTATCACAGCATATGTCCGCGTCTCCAGTGGACCTTTCTCTTAACAGCCTCACAGTTTCACGGCAAGTCTTTTTTTGGCACCATGTAGATTTAAAGCCAGCGGCGGTAGCGAACCCCAGTGGCACACGACCGCATCTCAAACACGGTCATGTGACCTTAGGGTGAAGGTGCGGGGATTATAAAGGAAATAAATATTAAGTGTAAAAAAAAGGAGCAAAGTATCTTAGGTCTGCAAACATGATTCAGAGTCAGAGTGCAATATAATTGTGCGACTGCGGTGTGAAAGTCCATCTCTTAGTTCTGCATCATTTCCACTGGAGAAAGAAAATATTAAAAAATCTTATACTCCGCACGCCACAAAGCCGAGTTAAACTTGCACAAAGAAACGGCAGAAATGTAAATTAATTGAATCACAATATTATGACAAATTAATCGAACAATACATTCGCTTGTTTATGACAGTAGCTTGCCTCGCTAGATACAAGTCCACAAAGCTGCTAGGAGCATCAGGCTTAGCAGGGCGTATGTAACAGTACCATGTTAACGGGACAAAGTGTTATATAACTGGTGGACTAGCCAACTGGAAAGCACTGAAAAATGTATGTATGTATCTAAATGAGTATTGCAAAAAAAAACAACATATATTCCCATAAATTAAGCTGAGAGAACAGAATATAAAAAAAAGGAAATTCATGATTCATGGGTAAAAAAAAGCCTCAGACGTACCCGAAAATGAGACGACCATAGACGTTAAAAATGTGTGCAACAACGATTCACGCCCCCCAAACACGCCGACTTGACTCGGTTTGCTTTGAGGAACACAACCTCCTCAAAACTAAACCGCTCGGGTTGGATTTGGACCGATGTAAACCAGGGGTTCGTGGGGACGAGGACGACGAAAAAGCCTGAAGTACGATGTACTGACGCAGCTTCAGCAGCGCAGACGACCGCCAGAAAGCGTCCATCTGCAACTTGAGTCGCCAAATGAACGACATTTAACCAGGAGGGGAAAAAAAGGATGAGAAAAAAAGAAAAAGAAACAGGAATGGATCTGGAAGTGCTCCTGTCCCCTCATTGGACAGTCAGACAGATACAGATGATTATGGTGATGGAGGACCAGTAGGAGTCGGGAGAGGACCAGAACTTGATGAAGTCATTACTCCTCCTTAAATATCTCCATGTAGGAACTAGTTAACACCGACCCTTGTTTGCGCTGCTATTTTGAAAGCACCTGGTTGCCAAGTGGGGATTTTCATGGATTCGCTGTGTGTGTGTGTGTGTGCCCTCGTCTCAATTTAAGGGGTATATGGAAAGTGGTATGGTGGGAAATTGTCCCTTATTTTCAGATCCCAAGGTCAGATGTCCATGGGGTCAGATGTCCATGGGGTCAGATGTCCATGGGGTCAGATGTCCACGGGGTCAGATGGCCATGGGGTCAGATGTCCACGGGGTCAGATGTCCATGGGGTCAGATGGCCATGGGGTCAGATGTCCATGGGGTCAGATGTCCATGGGGTCAGATGTCCACGGGGTCAGATGTCCACGGGGTCAGATGTCCACGGGGTCAGATGTCCACGGGGTCAGACGTCCATGGGGTCAGATGTCCATGGGGTCAGATGTCCATGGGGTCAGATGTCCATGGGGTCAGATGTCCATGGGGTCAGATGGCCATGGGGTCCCTCCTGGCGTAGGTGCAGTCCCATGTGATCCCGTCTCCCGCTGGCGCGTGGCTGGAGGGCAGCAGCACCCGGGTCACCCAGTGGCTGGAGACAGGTGGAGAAGATGTTATATATAAGAGATATCATTTAGTGGAAGCTGTAAATCCAAATGGTTTGTTGAATACTCGATTCTGATTTTTTTTTTATATGTTATATTTTGTGTCGAATTATTGATTTATGAGTATTTAGTGTTTATTTATTTGAACTTAATATACACATCAAATTCAGATTACATACAGTGTACTTAACTAGTGTACCAACTATGTGCAAACTTTTATATAAATGGTCTTTCAGGGAACTATGTTGCTACTGAACCCTTTAAAACTTTTTTCGACACTTTCAGAAGTGGCTTTTGACAAAACAATCAAATCAACATCTTTATCATTTTCACCAATGCCCATCAGGAGCTCACCTTGGCTTCTCCACACCAAACATGAACTTCCAGTTGTTCAGACGGCCCTGGTGGTACGGGTTCCTGAAGACCTGCAATCACATAGGGGAGAATAAGACCACTGAATGGTTTTATATATATATATATATATATATATATATATATATATATATATATATATATATATTAGTGATGGGCCGATAACGGTCATTATTTTGGTAATATAAGTCATTATTTAGATAGCAAACACATATTATGGACAGCTTCGACATCATTCAAAGGAGCCACGTTAATCTAGATTAACCTAGATTAATTTCAAGATTAGTCTAGATTAAATATTTTAATCTATGCCCATCTCTAATATATATATATATATATATATATATGTACATGAATGAGAATGATAGAAAGGAATATATAGAGATATATATAGAAGATATATAGAAATAGTTAGAGCTATAGAGAGAGAGATAGTTAGAGCTATAGAGATCGTTGGATAAAGACAGTTAGATCTATATAGAGAGATACAGAGAAAGCCAAATAGGTGACAACCCAAGTAGACGAGATGTCCACTTAATGGCCGTGTGCAAAGTCATTCACCCATTCACTCCTCACTATCTAGGGAGTGTGTGGAGGACTACATAGTGTCACACAGCTCAGTGGTGTCGATGTCGGCGTAATTACGTCACGCTGTCGCATCATTTAAACACGCCAGATCAGCTTCAGCTGGTGGACCGACCACAAGAAATACCAGCATGCCTTTCTGAGGCTGCGCTGCTCTCTCTCTTCTCCTCTCATCCGTCCGCCATTTCTCTTTCAGCGCAATGCATATTGATATACATTCGGACAGCAGTACAAAATCAGGAACTCACTATATATATAGTGGACTATATAGTGAGCAGTGAGTGATTTGAGACACAGCCAGTGACTCGCTCTCGGTGTAATGAATTGTGAGTTGAATGTGTGTGTGTTGGGACTGCTGTTGATATACGTTTTTTGTTTTTGTCTACCTTCTTATTGCTATTTATAGTATTTATTAAGTAATGTATTATGTGAGACTGGAAACTGCAAACTAAAATGACCCATCTTGGGATAAATACATTTTTCTAATCTAATCTAATGGGCAGCCGTTAGAGAAACCACAGTGACCGGCTGTAATCACTGTCATTCCCCTCCGTGACTCATGACTGAACTGCTGTGTGAGTTAAAGTGAAACACGCGGCAAGACGGGGGGGGGGGGGGGGGGGGGGGGGGGGGACGCCACCTTGCCCCTCTCCTTGAGCCGCCTGCTCTCCTTGCGGTTGATGTGGCGCTCCACGCTGGTCTCCCCTCGGCCGATGAGGACGGCGTGCCACAGGGTCAGCCCCCCCAGAGCGATGGCCACCGAGCTGCGGGGGGGGGGGGGGGGAGGACAGAGATGGAGATAGAGAGATGCTTTATTACTGGTGAGCAGCGTAACCCCAAGGCCATTTCCTCATAATATCACAAAGAATCACCGAGAGACATCCTCCAATGAGGCAAATGATTTGTTATTTCACTATTTCCATCTTGAAGGGGACGCGCCGGTTAAACAGTGAAACTCTGGACACAGAGAGTCCCATCATGTTGAAGTGTGGAGAGAGGAGACGTGTCCTGACCTGGTCAGCACCCACAGGAACACGACCGCCTTGTGAGAGGTGGTTTCTCGGAAGGTGAAGGGCGGAGGCGAGGGCTTAAATAACTCCTTAAAAAAGAAAAGAAAAGAGAGAAAAAAAAGCAGGTAAGCAAATTGCATACAAACAGTGTTAACCGTTTATGTACTTATGTCCATATTTAGTATGATTGACGGTTCATTCATTCATTCATTCATTTGTGTGGAATAGAATAAGCCCCAATGACAAATATTGAACTCAACTAAAGTAATAAAACTGTCAACTTAACAATGGGTTAAGTTACACAGCCAAACCTATGGGAACTCCTAATATGGGCATAAAACACGATTGCAGCACCTGGAGAATCTCCAAAACAGCCAATGAAATTGCGACCCCGGGTTATTTGTTTACCATCTGGCTGCCAATCAAATGTTTGGGTCAACCTCTTTTCCTGAACTACGGCGGACAAAGAGGCCGGCGAACAGACACCAGCTGCGGTCTCCCGTTTCACACGCTGCCGTTTGCCATCTGAGCTGAGGGTTGTTGATCTCCCTTTCTATCTCTCCACACATCTCTCCCCCCTCCCTCCCTCCCCCCCCCGCCCTCCCCCCCCTACCGCTCCCTCCACACCCACTAAAAGTAAAACACTACACACAGTGGTACACCGCTAATCAGGTACTGTTACATGAGCCATAACAAATGGCTTGAGTCCCGCAGCCGCATGCCGCATGCCGCATGAACACGTCGCGCATTATCTGGAATGCAGAGATAATCATCGCCTTCAGCGTTTCTTATTCCGCCGCTTTCCATTCGTCGCTGTTGTTAGGAGCTGTGCACGTAACGTATATGAGTCAGTGTGTGTGTGTGTGTGTCTGTGTGTGTGTGTGAGGAATTTAAACCCGTCTCCTTAAACCTTAAGCCCTGAAATAAAAACCCGCTGAAAAGGGAAGAAGTGTGGTTACTTAACCTCTTACTTGTTTTAGTTGTTTGCTAATCCTTTAATCCCGACCCCATTGTTTTTATAGTATTTCATGGTTAAGCATTTTTTTCTTTAAATTATATATATTAATATATATTTAATTTGTTTTTACCCGATTCATTTGGACTATAAAACAAATGGTAAAATAAAAATATAGTTAATATAATTAGCCTGGGTATACCCATGCTGCCTTTGCGCGCTCGAAATTTCGAACTGCCAGACAGCCTGGTGGCTATGACCGGTTCCTCTCGCAAGAATCTGCGAGGGGTGGATATCCAATCACAGAACGAGGAGGGACGGAAAGACGATGACGCGTACTATTCGACAGACGGGAAGCTCGTAGTTCGTTCGTACGGATCCAACGCGGCTGCAGCAGAAGCGAAGCTCTCCTTCGATCTGCGGACAGTGTTCTAGATAGTTTAGAACGAACGTTTATTTTAAAAGAAGAACAACGTTTGGCTTTGCACTCCTTGCATGCTCGCTCGCCGAATTTCTGTCGCTTTACATACGTCATCCGGTATAATTGATACGATTGGCTAAGAGCTACGAACAGACGCTTATGATAGACATTCGTCGCGCCCAATAAACGGCTCTGGACGATCGGGAGCCACGCCTCCTCTACAGGAACATGAAGAGGCGGTCGCCAGACTACATCTCATTTGTGATTTAGTCTGGTGTTAGCCAGGCTATAATATAATAGTAATAAAGTTAAAATGAAAGTGACTAAATGATAAAATGACTTATTTTTACTCACATTTTGGTGAAATTGTTTCTTTTAATACACTGAAGTTACTAGAACTAGTCTTAAAATATTGATTATCGGTTAGCCATTACAAGCCATTTCAAACTCTGCCTTCTAGTTACGTCATGTGTGGGCATAATGGATAATGACATTATGATAATGGATAGATAGACATTAAATGACGGGGGGGGAGGGGGGGGGGGGCTGACCTCTATGGCGTTGTAGGCCTCCAGGAACATGTGCCTGGAGCTGATGCTGCAGTAGACACAGCCCAGCATCATGTAGAGGCAGAAGGAGAAGAAGTAGCGATGGTTGCGATGCCCCACGCAGTTGTTCAACCACGCTGCGGATCACGGAGCGGTCAAGGGAGAAACAACGCCGAACTCACAGGGAGATGGAAATCACACTGAAGAAATCTTATTAAACTTAAATCATGGAAGTTCGGTAAATACATAGAACCGGTTCCGATAGTTTTCTTTTGTCACAAGGATACGACAGTGGTGGTCCATTTTCAGAATGCACCTGTGATGCAAGAAACAAAACAGCTTTAGTCAATAAAATGAACAACATACAAAGCACCAAGCTTGTGTTTCTGATTCCTATAGCTGCTCTGCAGGAATCGACGCGACACAACAAGTCCACTTGTTCCCAACTACTCCTAACGGATTCGATTTTCCCCTCAGCCCTCGCTCGGAAGTCGCTCCATAAATAAAAAAGCGCCGGCTAAATGTAAATATAATTAACACGACAGTCCTGTCAAAATATACAAATTTTGCTGCAGGAAATTACAGTTCAATTAATCACAGTTCAGGCTACTTCCTGGCGCTCGTCCCTAATGGCGTCCCTCAGGGCCGGACGCCAGACAGAAGTAGCGCATCCCAGAGCCAAGCGGCGCTCCGGTGCGGCTCGGGTTCGTCTTACGTGTTGCAGATGCTGCAGTGATGCGTCCGCGCCGGCTTGGGAACGATGCACTTCTTGCAGATGGACACCGCCGGGACGTCACTTTTGTCCTGAGTGCCAAGAGGAGGAGACAAAGGGTGAGGAGGAGACAAAGGGTGAGGATGTCTCGCGAGTGACGTGGGGAGGGAGAAGACGTTACAATCGTCGGACGCAATCTCATTAATCACACATGCACTGGTTTAATTTCCACCCCCCAAAAAAACAAGATGCGACTGATGATTTATTCTGACTCTAGTGTGGAATAATCATCACGATAAATTGGTTAGGTTTCCAATTTTATTTTCATTTTTATGCCATATTTATTACATACTGCGTCGGTGACATCGAGTATCAAATTAAAAGTCAATTATTTCAGGGTTGATTACTCAATGTAATCCTCTAATCATTACATAAATATATATTTATTACCATAATAATAATAATAATAATAAATCAGATTTATATAGCGCTATACTATACGCTTATTATACTTAAGTGACTTACAGTGAATTCAGATACAGGTCATCCAGGTATAGGTAGACATAATATTTGCTCAAGGATGCTTGCAGGTCGATGGTGGGACATTGTGGTTTTCGAACCCACAACCTTTCGACTTGGACTCAAAAACGCCCTAACTAACGAGGAGAATATTAATTGGCCTTAATTGGGTCACCTTGGGCGGGCGACCCGGATGGGTGGTGGTGGCCTTGTAGTAGTGGAAGACCACCATGACCAGCAGCCAGTGGCCGCAGACCAGGTGCCAGGCCACCCAGTGGGCCGGGTAGCTGCTGAGGATGATGGGCAGCAGGCACAGGTAGACAATGACCACCACCGAGGAGGTCAGCAGGACGACCAGACCGACGAACACCTGAGAGGGGAGGAGGAGGAGGAGGAGGAGGAGGAGGAGGAGGACAGACGGAGGAGAGGAGAGGAGAGGAGAGGGGAGGAGAGCAGAGCACAGAAGAGCAGAGATGAGGAGCAGTGAGGGAGTTGTGGTGAAGTGAAGTCAGGCCAGGTCAGGGGACGTGAGAAGAGGAGAGGGGAGGAGGAGGGGGGGATGGGAGGAGAGGAAGGAAGGAGGAGAGGGGAGGAGGAGGGGGGATGGGAGGAGAGGAAGGAAGGAGGAGAGGGGAGGAGGAGATGACAGGAGAGCAGAGGTGAGGAGCAGTGAGGGAGTTGTGGTGAAGTGAAGTCAGGTCAGGGGTCAGGTGAGTGTAGAGAGGAGAAAATCAACACAACACAGCCAGAGAGAGAGTCTGCCCCATAACACAATAATAATCATCAATAATCAATAATAAATCAATAAAAACAAAACCAAACTCACCACTCCAAACCAGCGGGTGACGTTGTCGACGATCCAGTAGACGGGTTCGAACATGCAGTCCAGCGCCGTGTCCCAGTTGGTCAGGCTGTTGTGGTACAGCGACCGCAGCAGCAGCTTGCCGTAGCTCCACAGCTCTCCCACGGCGACGCCCAGGCCACGCTTGTTTTGATTGGTCCCCACGCGCCCGCCTCCGCCGCCGCCACCGCAAACGCCGCGGCGACACGTACGGCACCAGCGCAGCGCCAGCCGCATGGCGCGGGACAGCTTCCACGTCCAGCGGCCGCCGCCCAGACGCATGCCGCCGCCGCCGCCGCCTCCACCTCCTCCTCCTCGACCGCTTGCTCCTCCTGCTCCTGCTCCTCCTCCCCTACAGCCGCCGGCCTCTACACACACCAACACGCACAAGCACACGGACCAGCAGTTACAGAGGCACGCCGCGTAGAACAGCAGCTCCTCGTAGCGCAGTCTGACGGTCGGAGACGTCGACATCGCCGCCGCCGCCGCCGCCGTCGTCGTCGTTGTTTTTGCGCGGCTCTGCGGAGAACTGAGGAGTTCGCTTCACAGATCAAAATTCACTTAAGGCACTTAAAATTAGAAAAAAAAGCCAGGCACGCGACCCAAATCACTACAGAGCAGAATCGGAAAAAAAAAGGGGAATCGACTCGGATCCCCTCTCGGCAGCCGTCCGACTTCACTACACCGACACTATAACACACAAAACAGAAGCGAGGGGAAGCCACAGATGTCCGTCTTGAATCAGATATCGAAGGCTATCGGATGGTGAAGCCCAGATACCTTGCTTAGAGGAGAGAGAGAAAACTTCTAAGAAACCCCGGCGGCGGTGGAAGCAGAAGCTGGGTAACCATATATATATATATATATATACACACACACAAGGGCGCACGCATGAGGGATGAGTTTCCTGAGAAGGGAACGGTCATATGATCCCAGGGGCCGGTATTTCATGAAAGTGAGTGTATTGGTTACACGGCGGTAAAAGACAGGCATGGCTGGCGCCGGGTCGAGCCAGGGCACGCAGCGGGAACAGCAGCAGCGGCGTGGAGGAGGCGCACTGAACCGCCGCATCTGGCGTGAGCGTTAAATAAAAGACGAGCAGGGGGAAGTGGAAGTATATACCGATGGGTCCGTCCGTCGTTTGTTTGTTATGAAGATCTCATTTCAGTGGCAGATTGGTGACAGATTGGCGACGCTTATGCGGCTTCATTTTTTGATCCACTTTTATGGTGGATTGATATATACTGTATTAAAAAAAAATCAGAATCAGAATCAAGTTTATTGCCAAGTAGGTTTGTACTTACAAGGAATTCGACTTGGTGTAATAATTGGTGCAGAATAAACATTAGGAAGATAAGAAACCACGTATTAAAATATAAACAATAGAAATATTTATACAGTATCTTCTAAAAACAAAGGAGCGGCGAAGGCGTGAGATGGGGTAGTGATTGCATATCTATATAAAAAAACCTCATGTCTCAATGTTTTGGTTTATATATTTCATATTACAGCTTGTATTATGGGGGGGGGGGGGGGGGGGGGCAGGGTGTTTTCGACTACTAGACTTAAGGTTGTGGGTTCAAACCCCAATGTGTGCAGGCTAACCTGTAGGCATCTAAAAACTAAAACAAAAGAAACAAAGACACACATCTGAGTGCAAGTTGCTTTGGATCAAAGTGTCTAAATGAAGTAGTACCACTTCTGTCTTGGCCACATTATGATTAACGTTAACCAAAACTAGTCGCCTACTGACCAACATGCCTCCACACAGGTGTGTGTGTCCACCCATATACAGGAGGTGTCACATTCCACTGCCGGAGGGGCAGCATCACGCCATTGTTCGCGTCCCTTGACAGAAGAAGCAGCGGCGGCGGCGGCGCCGGAGGGCCTTGCAAGACCCAATGGAGACAGACAGGTTCAGCGGGGTGAGACCTGGGGTGTGAACCCGTCAAGGATCAGCTTTAACCTGTCCTCCTCCTCCTCCACCTCCTCCTCCATGTCACCTGGGCGTTAACGGGATGTAGGTGACATGGTGCTGATGATGCTGATGATGATGCTTTGATGCTGATACTGATGATGATGATGAAGCTGATGCTGATGATGCTTTGATGCTGATGATGCTGATAAGTCTGATGATAATGCTTTGATGCTGATACTGATGATGATGATGATGCTGATGATGCTGATGCTGAACCTCGTGGTCTGGGAGGACAAGCAGCTTCACCTTCACACATGGGATGTGTGTCTAGTGATAAAACCAGTTATGTCTACTAGTTATGTCTACTAGTTTTACCTAATTGTCACCAGCTGACTTGAACCAGGGAGGTCTGCGTGTCGGCTGACTAGCCGACCTTGTGCGCCGACCCGGTAGTTTACGGTAATTTACGGTAGTTTACGGTAATTTACGGTAGTTCACTGCATGCGGGATAAACCCGGACTTACCCTTCGGAGAGACGAGGTACCGGGTGGACTAACGCATGGCCTCACGGAGAGGACGAGGACGGCCTCACGGAGATCAGGACGGCCTCATGGCCTCACGCCGCCGCTTCCCCGTTCCTCGTGACGCGCCCGCGTTGCATCATGGGACATTGAGTTTCTTAACGTGCGGATTCGGATTCCATTCGTGGCGCACGCTAAAGGCGCGTCATACTGCCGTTTAATTGTGATTTGTGTATTATTATTATTATTTTAGTATTTTATTTTTCGGACATAGTGCTTTAATGGGACACGCGTCCGAGTTTGAGTTTGGGAGCATCTTGTCGAACCAGGAAGTGCGCGGACGTCACGTGACAAAGCAACATGGCTGCCGTTCAGTGGTAAGATGATGTTTTCTGAGGAGAAATGTTTCCGTCGTTGTCAGTATATTTGATGAGCTGTATGTCATGTACGCACTTACCCTGTTGCTTTTTGTATGCTGGTCGCACTTAAGCGGATGTTTCTTTATAACGTCAGTGACGCTGCGGTGTTCAAACCTCGGCCGTTATTCACAACACGTCGTCCCACCGACGGCGCATGCGCTGGTTTTTTACCCTCATAACGCCACTTTGACCAATAAACTAACGCAAAAGACGCAATGTACTGACCTGAATTGTGTCTGTACTGTATCTGTACTGTCTGTACTGTGTCTGTCTTCGTGTTTACTGACCTACTGTGTCTGTACTGTCTATCTCCGGTGTGTACTGACTTGGACTGTGTCTGTCTCCATGTTTACTGACCTACTGTGTCTATAATGTCTGTACTGTGTCTGTCTCCATGTTTACTGACCTACTGTGTCTATAATGTCTGTACTGTGTCTGTCTCCATGTTTACTGACCTACTGTGTCTATAATGTCTGTACTGTGTCTGTCTCCATGTTTACTGACCTACTGTGTCTATAATGTCTGTACTGTGTCTGTCTCCATGTTTACTGACCTACTGTGTCTGTACTGTGTCTGTCTCCATGTTTACTGACCTACTGTGTCTATAATGTCTGTACTGTGTCTGTCTCCATGTTTACTGACCTACTGTGTCTGTACTGTGTCTGTCTCCATGTTTACTGACCTACTCTGTCTGTACTGTACTGTGTCTGTCTCCGGTGTGTACTGACCTGTACTGTGTCTGTGTCTCCGGTGTTTACTGGCCTACTGTGTCTGGACTGTGTCTGTACTGTTTACTGACCTACTGTGTCTGTACTGTCTGTGTCTCCGGTGTGTGCTGACCTGGACTGTGTCTGTACTGTACTGTCTGTGTCTCCGGTGTTTACTGGCCTACTGTGTCTGTACTGTGTCTGTCTCCGGTGTCTACTGACCTGTACTGTGTCTGTGTCTCCGGTGTTTACTGGCCTACTGTGTCTGGACTGTGTCTGTACTGTTTACTGACCTACTGTGTCTGTACTGTCTGTGTCTCCGGTGTTTACTGACCTACTGTGTCTGTACTGTCTGTACTGTACTGTCTGTGTCTCCGGTGTGTGCTGCTGACCCTGTACTGTGTCTGTACTGTGTCTGTACTGTGTCTGTGCTGCAGGCGCTCCAGGGAGCGGCGCTACCAGGCGGAGCTGCAGGCGTCGCGTCCGGACGGCGGCGGGCCGCTGGGGGCGGCGGACCCCCACCCTCTGAAGCCCATCACGGTGCGGGACGTGGACCTGCTGACGGTAAGGCCGGCGCCGGCGCCCGCGCTGTGACCACGCCCACGCGCACGTTACCATGACAACAACACTCTCCTCTCCACCTCTCTTCTCCTCTATAAAAGGAGACTCTATTATACCATTTAGACGTACCACTTTTGCCCAAAACGTGCTGTCAGTAATGGGAGGTAAAGTTTGGAATACTCTACCTCTCCAAATTAAGAGAGTGCCCCACTTACAACACCTTTTAAAAATCATTTAAGACAGTGGTACCTTCAAAAACAAAAATGCAATCACTAAATGTCACACATCTCATCTCTCTTCATCTTCCTTTTGTTGTTTTTTGCTTGTTTGTCTGCATGTACAGTATGTTTGTTTTTCTGCCTTGGTGTAGATTGTCATCTTTATGTGTACCTTTTGGTGATGTCCATGTCAGCATAGAGCGTAACAGTGACCGCCCCCTTTTTAACAGCTCCGGTGCCGGAAGTAAATTTCCCATGCATTTATCTCGTCCACTTTTTGTAGAATCCTTATAAAAAGAGTATTAAGCCTTGAACCAAGCCGATCGTTCGTTGTGGTAGTCGTGACCATATTATGTTTGATTCGGGCATAAAAAGAATTTGGAAAACGGAAGAAAAGCCAAAGGTACTTTATTTTGTTGACCGAGTGAGGAACTACTCATCCCGAATCAAACATAATATGGTCACGACTACCATAACGAACGATCGGCTTGGTTCAAGTCTTAATACTCTTTTTATAAGGATTCTACGAAAAGTGGACGAGATAAATGCATGGGAAATTTACTTCCGGCACCGGAGCTGTTAAAAAGGGGGCGGTCACTGTTACGCTCTATTGTACCTGCTTTGGTGGTGTCCATGTTTTGTCCTTTTTGTTGTCTATTGTCTTTTTTAGATATGTTTTTATGTTACCTGCCTGGGGACTACAGATGAAAAGTTGTCATTTGACTAATTCTGGCATATTTACATGGGTGTATTTTTTTTTACACAACAATGTTCATGAATATGCATGGTCCCTACCAAATAAACCAATAAACTAAACTAACTAACTTCTCCTCTTCCTCCTCCATCATTCAGGTGACGGATGCCAAGCCGCGCCGCGGGACCCGTAAAGGCAGCACGTCCTCTTCCTCCTCCTCCTCTTCCTCGGCGGCGGCGGCGCCGGACCCCCTGAGCTCCATGTTGGACGGCACCGACCCGCTGTCCATGTTCGCCGCCGCCTCCGTCGGCGAGCCGCCCGGCCTCGCGCACGGCGGCTCAGCGGGGGTGGGGAGACGCACACGCACACACACACACACACACACACAGGGGCACACGCGGACACACACACACACACACACACACACACAGACATACATGTGCACACAGATAGACATTTCTAATCAAAATACACACACACACACACAGGCATGCACACACAGGGGCACACACACAAACACATACGCACACAGGGGCACACGCACACACACACACACACACACACACACACAAACACAGGGACACGCACACATGCACACACGCACACGCAGGCATGCCCACACACACAGGGGCACACAAAACACGCACACACACAGGGGCACACACACGCACACACAGGCACACAGGGGCACACGCGGGCACACACACACACACACACACGTCACACACACACATACATATGCACACAGATAGACATTTCTAATCAAAATACACACACACACACACAGGGGCACACGCACACATACACACACACACACACAGGCATGCACACACACATACGCACACAGGGGCACACACACATACACACACACACACACACACATACGCACACAGGGGCACACACACGCACACATGCACACACGCACACGCAGGCATGCCCACACACACAGGGGCACACACACACTCGCGCGCACACACACACACACACACACACACACACGCACTAAGGCAGACGTTTCTCAAGCGCCAGGCCAACCTGAGTTTGTCTGCAGGACGTGGGGAGGAGGAGGAAGGAGGAGGAGGCGGTGGGAGCAGACTTCGAGCCCTGGGCGGCCAAAAGAGGAGAGATCCTGGCGAGATTCACCACAACAGAGAAGCTCTCCATCGTGAGTGTTTAACATTCAAAAGCTGAAATCTTTATTAACAATCGCTGGTCTAAGTGCAGTGTCCGGGTTCCGCCACTAGGGGGGCACACCATTATCTTGAGGAAACCCCCTTTTAAGTTTTATTATACTGTGAATGTAATACCTAAACTTTTCTTCTTCTTCCAATTTAGAATCTCTTCATGGGAACGGATAAAGGTAAGTCGTATTTTACCAGCCATCAACATCAAAGTATCAACATGTAAATAAAAAAAACATTTGATAACATATCCAACACAATCGAATGTATGTGTATTTTTGTTTTTACTTTGTTCAATAATCAGCAGAAATATGTACATATAATGAAGCACTTGAGGACTTAGTGCTATCTACCAGTTGTGTTTGTCAGTATTATACTTGTTTCATGGATCTTAGAATCTACAGTAGGTTTCTCATCTTCTGTCCAGGCAAGGCCCCCAGCCCAGGCTCCTCAGCGGTATCAGAGAAGGTCCGGACCCGGCTGGAGGAGCTGGACGACCAGGAGGAGGTAGAGGACCCTGCTAGCTCAGAGACCATCACAACATAGCTGTCATTTTATATTGGGGGTGTGTGTGTGTGTGTGTGTGTGTCCTGATGTGTGTGTGTGTGTGCTGTCCCCAGGGTTCCCAGAGGGAGCTGCTGAACCTGTCCCAGCAGGAGTACGCCAACCGCATCGAGGAGCTCAACCAGTCCCTGAAGGAGGCCTGGGCCACAGACCAGAAGGTCAAAGCCCTGAAGATCGTCATCCAGGTAGGAGAACAACCGGGAAGCTCACTCTCAGACACACGTTAAAGTCACCCCTCAGCAACTAAATGGTGTGTGTGTGTGTGTGTGTGTGTGTGTGTGTGTGTGTGTGTGTGTGTGTGTGTGTGTGTGTGTGTGTGTGTGTGTGTGTGTGTGTGTGTGTGTGTGTGTGTGTGTGTGTGTGTGTGTGTCACACAGTGCTCCAAACTCCTGTCTGACACGTCTGTGATCCAGTTCTATCCCAGCAAGTTTGTTCTGATCACAGACATACTCGACACTTTTGGTGAGTCAAAAAATAATAATAAGTCCATCTTTTGTTTTCCGTATAGCTGACACTTTAAACCGCTTTTTATTATAGTAATAAACCGGTATATTATAGTATTGTGTTGACTGGGTGTGACCTTTTTGACCTTTTTTTGCTTCCAGGTCGTCTGGTGTACGACAGAATCTGGACCATGTGCTCGGCGGACCCGCAGACGTTACCTGGTAAGTGTGTGTGTGTGTGTGTTATTTTTGTATATTCAGCTTTAATTTCGATTTACTGATGCATCTCTCTCTCTCTCATGTCATTTTCTGTTTTCATTTTCAATTGCTTGGACATGTCTGTGCAGTGAATTGCTGGTGTGGCAAAAACTCACCAACGCTAAGTGCTAATACGTGCTAAATGCTAGTGAAAGCTAAAAAGGAGACACGCATAGCGGTTGTACATTACGTAAAAAAGAATTGTTGCTTTTATTTTTAATATAAAATATGATTTAAAAAAGAATTAACAATATTTATATCTATATATCTATTATTATGATTATTTTTTCAGACTCGTTCACGGCGGCCGATGTGAACGACACGGCGAAGGAGACCTGCCTCAACTGGTTCTTCAAGATCGCCTCCATCAGGGAGCTCATCCCCAGACTGTATCCTCCACACACCGCCGCCCGGCGTACCGTTGCAATGTAGCCCTCTAGTGGACACTTTTATTAAAGGAAACCTGGTGATGACAGCTCTGTACTAAGGAGCAGGTCGGGGTCCAGGTACCATCTTGCTCATTGAGGATGCCTACAGGCAGAGATTGGGGGGGTTGAAACCCAGAACCTATCGGCTAGGAGTCAACACACCTACAATGCACAAACACACATGCTGTCCATTTGTACACCTTTTGACTCTTTGACGTCCGTCACGACAGATACGTTGAGGCGGCCATCTTGAAGTGCAACCGCTTCTTGAATAAAACGTAAGTGAATCGTGATCACTTCCTTCGTGACTCTCTCCATATCTCAGCCCCTTTTTTCCAAAACGGATGATGTCATAGTCTCATTGACTCTCTCTCTGTCTGTCTGTGTGTCCCCTCCCAGCGGCATACAGGAGACGCTGCCTCGACTGACGGCCATGATCCGCGGGATAGGGGACCCCCTGGTGGCGGTCTACGCCAGAGCCTACCTCTGCAGGGTGAGTCTGTCCCCCGTTTTAGTATTCAGGATCTGGAAAGTCTTCCTTCACACGCAGGCTATTGAAATGGTCTCACTATCATTCATCACAGAGGGGTGATAGTAGGGCTGAATTACACAGGTGTATTACATGACGTTAATTATACTACAGACCCCTAATTAACTTAATGAGATACATCTGTTGTCATCCATACTATTACACCTCTGTGATGAGCGGCTATTACTAAGTCGCTAAGTCGACTATTTTTTTTTTTTTAATCCAAAGCCTTACCTTGCAGATAAACGGTTTTGGCGTCTTGCTCAACGATCTTTTGAGGTTTTTAAATCCTCCCGAAAAAACCCCGGCTTTTAATCAGGTTTACGGTGGACATCTGGCAAAACATTTTATTTAAATTTTAATTCATTTTATTCTATTTTATTTTCATTCTATTTAATTGCACTGTTTGTTTATGTATTTTATTTTTTTAGTTTTTACCTTATTTCCCACAACTGCGATATCTGTACAGCACTTTGGTCGACCCCGGTTGTTTTAAATGTGCTTTATAAATAAAGTTTGAGTTGAGTTGAACGATGCTTACAGGTCATTGAGGTTTGAACCATAAACCTGTTTGGCTGTGAATCAAACACCCTATCAATCCTATACCCCCCCCCCCCCCGCCCTTCCCCCTTACGTCTTCATGTTTGTCTGGTAGTTACTTAGTTACTTAGTTACTTACTTAGTTACTTAGTTACTTAGTTCTATCCTCATTACTGACTGAACTCCTCAACTCTAATTTGAATTCATACCAAGGGTCCTCTGCACCCAACCAGGCACCCTGACAACAATGTCATACAAATATAATTCATCCATTCATCCATTCATCCGTCCGCCCGTCCAGGTGGGCATGGAGGTGGCCCCCCAGCTGAAGGAGAGTCTGAACAGGAACTTCTTCGACCTGCTCAGCGCCTTCCGGCAGATCCATGGGGACAGCGTCCAGAACCAGCTGGTGCTGCAGCATGTGGAGATCCCGGAGTACCTCACCCTCTACTCCCCCGCCATCCACTGGATCCTGCAGTGCGTGGCGTACCGCGCCCCAGACGTACGTACACATCGCCAGCGTGCGACCATAAACCCCCGTTAAACATTATTATTTGACACTGTTTCTATGACTCCACACACAGTTTACTGGTCTTTTCTGAGGAGAACGTGACTTTAAGTGTCCACTTCTATCTGTTGCAGCCTCTTCTGACGGAGATGATGGAGAGATGCAAGAAGCTGGGGAACAAGTGAGTTTTGTCGATCAGTGCAGATAATTTTATTTATGTTCATACATGTTCATATATATATATATATATATATATATATTTATTTATTTATTTATTTATTTATTTATTTATTTATTTGTATTATTATTTTTTTACATTGCTATTCTGTTATTGTCATTATAACTTGTTGTTGATGTTATACATATGTTTTTTCTATTGTCAGTTCGTTATTACTTTATGTAGTTATGATATTCCCTGTATGTCAATTTTCTGTTCCATTATATGCTATAAAGGAATGACATTTTAACTATAGGTAGAGGCTTTAAATAAGCCCATCTGGGTTTTCTGCCTCTCCCTGCACTACATTATTTGTTATCTTTTTCACTTTTATGTAATTTTAACTGTGCTAAATAAATAAAATAACCGGATGATCGCGCAGTCGATGATGCAGACGCTTCAATCAACATTATTTAAATATGTAGTTTTATCTCTCGCCCCCCCCCCCCCCCCCAAATTGGTGACGTTGTATTGAAATGAACGCTGTATCGAAAGTAAAAACCCCCTCTCGCCCCCCCCCCCCCCCCCCCACCCGTTGTCGCAGTGCCCTGCTGTTGAATTCGGTCATGTGGGCGTTCAGGGCGGAGTTTGTGGCCGCCAGGGCGACGGACTTCATCGGCATGATCAAAGACTGCGACGAGACCGGCTTTCCAAAGGTCAGAGGTCAACGAGGGCCACCGGTCAAACGTTGTAGCATTATGACATCATTTCTGTCTGTAGACATTATGGACGTCAAAGTGCATAACGCTGCTCCTCGCTCCTCAGCATCTGCTGTTCGGCTCGCTGGGCCGCAGCCTGGCGTGCGCAGACCCCCCGGAGGCCGAGAGGCTGTCCATCCTCAACGAGGCCTGGAAGGTCATCACCAAGATACGCAGCCCGCAGGTAAAGTGCACGTCAAGTCATGTCGAACTTTATTGTCAATTTTCATGTACAGGACGTACACAAAAGCCGAAATGCCGTTTCCCTCGATCCCTGGTGCAAAAACAGCTCTATACACTTATACAAATATACATATTAAAAATAGATATAAAATAAGAATATAAATTAAAAGAGAAGAGAATATATACAGGTTTTAAAAAGAAAGATATGTATGTATATTATAAACAGCTGACCTGACTGACTGAAGCACCTGACTGCAGGTAACTTGCACCTGTCCGCAGGTCAGTAGCAGACCCATAGTCAGTGTTATGAGTAGCGACCCCTGTTTGTCCTTATGATGACACCTCTTTGACTCTTTGGGTCTTTTTAATGAGCTCCTTCTCTGGTTCCAGGACTACATCCACTGTGTCGAAATCTGGGTGGAATTCACCTGTCGCCATTTCACAGTGAGTCACGCAAAACAAGTTTCTTAACTTCCTGGTTCTGCTCACCTGAACAGATCCATCCTTTACATCCTTTACGCTCCTCTCTCTCTGACTCTCTTTCCCACCCGCACTCCCTCAGAAACGTGAGGTCAACACCGTTTTGGCGGACATCATCAAGCACCTGACCCCCGACCGCGCCTTCGAGGACGCCTACCCCCAGGTACCGACCGCCGACCCGCTGGCCAATCCAACGCAACTATTTTCAAAATAAAAGTTTGGTTATGATGAGTGACTCTGTCTCTTCTGCTGGTTTCATAGTTGCAGTCGGTAATCCGGAAGATTCTCACCTACTTCCACGACTTCTCTGTGCTGTTCTCCATGGTGAGCGATTTCCTGTTCAATACCCTTTTTGAAAGATTAATGATCAATTCTAATTATTATATATAAAGATAAATGCATACAAAGCTGCTCCAACTTAGTCAATTTGACTCATTGTCTAATTAATAAAAGTACATCCGGTATATTCAAATCACAACATTGAACGCCTCCATACATTTTCAGCGTTTCTTTAATATCGATGATGTCACTTCCTCTCCCCAGGAGCGCTTCCTGCCGTTTCTGGACATGTTCCAGAAGGACAGCGTGAGGGTGGAGGTGTGCAGGACTATCATGGAGGTCTTCATCAAGTAAGCGCTCATGATGTCATCACAGCCTCCCGGTGCCAATGAGGGAAATCTCACTTTTGTCGATTTTTACATTTTTAATTTGTATAATCAAGGTGTGGTGTCGATCGGAGGGATAAAAGTAGTTGTAATAGTTGTTTAGTGGTCAGTATTACGTGTGACCTGTTATGCCGTAGGTTCATGGCTGTTTGTGTGTGTCTGTCTTATGTGCCACCCAGACATCAGCTGGAGCCC
>JAOPHQ010002159.1:25000-34394 GCA_030340625.1 Merluccius polli
CAGATACACACTCACCTCTACTCCACACCCAAAGGTATCACACTACAGACACACACTCACCTCACAGTACAGATACACTCACCTCGGACTACAGACGCACACTCACCTCACACTACAGATACACACTCACCTCTACTCCACACCCAAAGGTATCACACTACAGACACACACTCACCTCACACTACAGATACACACTCACCGCACACTACAGATACACACTCACCTCACACTACAGATACACACTCACCTCTACTCCACACCCAAAGGTATCACACTACAGATACACACTAACCACACACACTACAGATACACACTCACCTCACACTACAGACACACACCTCACCTCACACTACAGACACACACTCACCTCACACTACAGACACACACTCACCTCTACTCCACACCCAAAGGTATCACACTACAGATACACACTCACCTCTACTCCATACCCAAAGTTATCACACTACAGATACACACTCACCACACACACTACAGACACACACTCACCTCACACTACAGACACACACTCACCTCACACTACAGATACACACTCACCTCACACTACATATACACACTCACCTCACACTACAGACACACACTAACCACACACACTACAGATACACACTCACCTCTACTCCACACCCAAAGGTATCACACTACAGACACACACTCACCTCACAGTACAGACACACACTCACCTCACACTACAGATACACACTCACCGCACACTACAGATACACACTCACCTCACACTACAGATACACACTCACCTCTACTCCACACCCAAAGGTATCACACTACAGACACACACTAACCACACACTACAAACACACACTCACCTCTACTCCATACCCAAAGGTGTCAGGTTTGATTCCCAACTACTTTCGGTGTGATCCCATTTTTCTCTTTGAATTGTATTTTATTTTTGATTGATTTGATTGATTTAAAGGGGCAATATCCTTTTAAATGTAATTCCTGTCTATTTAAAGCACTCTGAGCGGCCTTTCTGCATATAAATACATAATATTTCTTTCTCTGACTGCCAAGGTCTGGTCTCAATGTTACGCTCTTCTTCTTCTCTTCTAGTGGACTCGAATGAAACTCTTTACGGCGGCGACCCGAAGTTCCTCACAGAGATCAACAAGCTGTGTGAGACCCTGATAGGCCAGGTGCTGGACTACCTGAAGGCTCTGGGCCGAGAGGAGGTGAGGAGAGAGGAGGGAGGAGACGTCTAAGGGTCCTCCTGCTGGCTTGGAAGACCATCTTGTCTGCTTTCTGATCTTTAGCTGCTGTCGGATATTAACCTGTTTCTTCTCTTTAACATGAGTTAAATAGGTAAATACTTGGTGAATATAAAGGATATTATATTTGTATAGTTCGCATAGTTAGTATTTGGAGAGTTAGTATCTGGTATACCAACGCGTTACTGCGGTAACATAAGTAATCAACAATCATTCATTCATTTCCGGAAGGGAAATTCAGGTGCCACCGCAGCCGAAGCGCAGCGCCAATCAAACAAGAAAGAGAGCCCAAACAAATATAGTGTGATATCGACAATATACTGTACTGTATGTCACATAGGTATGACATATTATCCCCCCCCTCTTCTGTCCTCTCCTCCCTCCCCAGCAAACGGTCCGGCGCCAGGGCTCGCTGGCCTTCGCTCTGTTCAGCTGCCTGCTGGCCCATGGGGACCTGAGGAACAACAAGCTCAACCAGCTGGCCATCAACCTGTGGAACCTCAACCACAAGCATGGCTGCAGCGACACGCGCACCTCCGTGAGTTCAACCCCCCCGCGCGCCGCTCCTCTGGGTTGGTTTCGACCGATTTGAAATGAAAATAAGAGGGACAAAAATGGACGGACAACATTGCTTGGGTCATAGTAACATTCTTCTTGGATAAAATGTTTTAAGCGCTCTTTTTATTTAGCGTGTAAGTGTGTTCATCATCATCATCATGACCTGAGGTCCTTAACAAATGCAATCTGTCCCCTGAGCAATTTCAGCAAAATACAGGATACCACTGACTTGGGGGGGGGGGGGGGGGGGGGAGATATTCCCACCTGAATCAGAACGGTATCACATTTCGTATCACATTACTTCAACGCGTACAAACGTTTATGCTGTGACTCGATAAAAACCAAAGGTGTGGAAAATGTATGAGCGGCTCGCTGTACATTATCCCGCATATTACATGGCTACTTACCAATCAATAATATAGGTATCAATAATTTGACAAAATGTAACGACAAAAAAATATTTGTACTGATTTAAAAATGATTGTATTTATTGTTTCCCGCTTAAAATAAATAGTCTGTTAGATTCTACGGTTGGAAATGGCATCCATAGCAGCGGTCTGCTATTCAGAAACAACAGACCGCAGAACGCCGTAATCGACCAATCAGAATCGAGTATTCGACAAAGCCGCGTCATAACCGGTCGTGTCCCCGTCTGCAGGTGCGCACACTGGAGTACATCAAGCAGCAGGCCCAGCAGCCCGGCATGGCCCACATCGCCGACATGGTGCAGAGACTCACACTGCAGTCCAGGACCTGAGGACCCAGGACTCAGCCCGGACCAGAGGACCCAGCCAGGACCACAGGTTCTGGACCGGTCACAGAGTACTTTGTACTGAGACAAAAAACACTATTGCACCAGTGTGGGATGCTTCTTGGGCCTGAAGGATACGGAGATGTCCTTGTTGAGGCGGAGATGGGTACAAACCGAATGTGTCTTTGAAATGGTTTCAGTTGATCGTATTGTTTCCATTGGACTCCAGGTGATCTGCTTCTGTGTGTTTAGGGAAATTTGGAAGAAGTAACTTTAAGAAAACGCTCGAGCGAAGCGGGTCGACCTTTCTGCCACCTGGCCTGCAAATGTAAAATCACGCGCGCCGTAAACGAGAACGTCCCACAGGTTCCCAATCAGCAGACCTCTGTTTCCCTCTGAGGCTAAAAATCTCACCTTTCATTCTAGTTGCCATGGATACGCTTGGATGCTTCTTTCTCTTCGTCTTGCCGACACCGTCGAAAAACAAAAGATGTCCACACGAATTGTAACCTTCGAGTCGCACCAGTATGTCGGATGTTAATCAAGCACATTGAGTTCATGTATTCTACGATGTTGCCATTTTAATGTTAATAAATGTTAATTCTACACTATTTTTTTGTCGTGAGATTTTTGTCAAGGTTTAGGTTTTTTCGATGAAGTTTCACTGTATTAGTATTAAAGACTTTGCCAGATAGCTATTGGAGGAGAAAATAATAAGGCTAGACATTTGTTATCAGTTCTGGTTTATTTACTCAATTGCTTAATCATGGAAAAGGCATCAATCCCCGCTAGCAACCATAAAGAAATTATCAAAATTAAAATAAAAACACAAAAATCTAATTAGGATTAGGACCTAGCTCCAGCTCGACAAAAGTGACAGATACCTTTTTTAATATGACAGCTTTTGCCTGAAGTATTAAAATAATTTATAAATCATGAATTTAGTTAAGACTTAAGGAATTTGAGTTCCAATCCTGAAATCAGATCAAATGTATTCACTCGAAACAAAAACCTAACATCTAGGATTGATGGAATAAAACTGACTAGCGTTTACATAATACCCCATGGCACATCTTATTCATCTGCACCAATACCATCAGTGTTTTATTTTAGTACTTTCAAAACTACACTTATATTCATTAAAATCACAAAGCCAAGCCTTTTACATTCAGAACTCACAATCACAGCCCGTTTTTCTGACTTTTTTCTGTCTTTCGAATCCAAGTCCATCGTAGCCCTCGTCACCTCAAGATAAATAATTAGCAGGTAAACTAATTATAATCCAAGCTTGTGCAAATCCAGGTGTTAAGTAGATGGGGGGGCGGGGGGGGAGGAATCGCCCCCTCTTGTGTGCGTGTATGAAGTCATCAAAAGCAGAGTTTAACCTAGTTAATTTTTAAGTCATTCGGGAACAGACATTGAGGAAAGAGTAGGATGGGTTAAAAATAAATAAATAAAAAGTCCTTAAATAAGCGACTAAACGGTCGACACTGCCATGAGGGCAGAAGTCCTTCTGCACGTCTCCTCCTTCCTATTATACGCCGCTTCGCTCCACCGCATGAACCCAACAGAAGAACCACTGTTGGTCCACAGAAACTCCACACTGCAGCGCTGAGAGTTCAGTTACTGTTTAATAGATTTTCATCGTTAATACGAGGGCTTTCAAAAACCTAAAACGGACCCGGGAGCCGCCTGTGGTCGCTCTGCATCGCCTCCTGTCGTTAGCACCGCCTCGGAGATAGGACTGTAGAGACACCATTAGGTTCATCGCCTTCCAACCAATGTACCCTGCACATTATGCAATCATGCACGCGCACACACACAGTAAGCAGACCATATCCATGTTGATGACGTCGTCAGGGGCAACCAATGAACGGTTAATAATGGCGGTATTGCGAAGAGATGTAAAACAAATTGAATGGGCGGGCCCAGAGAAATCGCCTTGCCCATCACAAGACATCACATTCATGTATTCCGTATTTTATTTTAACCCTCCAACAGACTTAAGTCCTGGGAATTGACAAGTTGGTAGCGCCAGTATTTCACCAGGACGAAAATAACAAAAAGAAGTAAATGAGTCCGGGTCCGGTCGGGTGACTTGGGGTCAGCAACTGACGAACCAAAATGAACAGTGCAGCATCACAACACGCGTCTTAAAAATCAACTACAAAATGAATGTGTTCTTTGTTAACATTTGTGAGACAAACTTCCCCCCCAACCCAACCCCACCCAAACAAAATGAACTAGTCCACAGCGACGTCGACGGGCCGGGAGAACTATCACTTCCACAACGGTGACATCATGTGTAAAACGTTATAAGTGCACACATTCCTCTTTTAAAGTGGGGAGAAAAAAAAAAGGTTGTCAACACGAGATGATGCCTTGAACTGCGTGGAAGTCACATGACCATGATTTTTTTTAAATGGTGGGCAGGCTAAATCTGTAGGGCATGTGTCACATGACCGCCAAGATATCACAGCCATCCATTTCCACCAATCAAACTTGAGGAGACTGGACCAGAGAGAAGAAAGAAAAGAAAAGAAAAAAAAAAATCGTAATCGATTACAATTTAAAGAAAAGAAAAACGCCGATAAGAGACTCATGTTCTTCGGCGACGTCGTCGGTGTCCTCGTCTTTTTTAAAAACCCTACAAAACATACTCAAAGTCCCCAAAAAAAACAAACAAGAAAAATCTCAATGTTTAAAACAAACAAACAAATATACTTTTTTTTTTTTTTTGTAGAATTAGAAGGGGAATCGTGAGGTTTTAGGAGTTTGTAGTTTTGGCGTCGCTGGGTCCGAGTGATGCAGAAGAAGAGAGGGATGGGGGGGGGAGGAGCATCAGGGGGAGGGAGGGAGGGAGGGTGGATGAAGGGTGTGTCTGTCAGGAAACGGCATTGGCCTCTGGGGAAGGGCGGGCGGGGGGGGACGTCACGCCTCCACGAGGCGGCGCCGTCGGCCCCGCTCACGAAAAACAAAAAAGGGGGGGGGGGGGGGGGGGGGGGGGAGGGGGGGGGAGGGGGGGGTCCGCTTGTCTTTCTCTGCGATCCGGTTTTTCTTTTCCGTTAATTCTCTTTAACTTAAGCTCTTCTCTCTCGTTCTCGCCGCTCAGTCCAGCTCTATGGGGCTGCTGTCCTCCTGGCCCGCCTCTTCACCCTCCTCTTCCTCACCTGAGCCCATCAGGCTGTTCAGGAGGTTACCTGGAAAGAGACACAGGCGCAGGCGTCGGGTTTAGGGCGCGGCGGCGGTCAGCGCCTCTCTCTAAAAAACACCAAAATCTCCCGATAAGGAAGTATTGGGCCGGTGCTACTCACCGAGGAGTCCGCCGTATGATGAGGATTGTTTGGGCGGCACGCCGAAGAAGAGCTGACCTATTCTGTCGAGATACTGACCCGGGAAGCAGCAGCAGCACAGACAGACAGAGAGAGATGAAACATGGTTGAAAACATGTAACGATTAATACAACACTTCAGAGCCACTTCGGCTTGTGAGACCATCCTGGTTTCTCTTGCTGAAGATCACGCTGGCCTCGCTCCCAACTTGGACCATCTGGTTTTCCAGGAACACGCCAAGGAATAGTCTTAGTCTAGACCCGGTCTGTATTGTTCTGACTTCTCCTTCAACAATGCATTCGATCTTTTGCAAACGTTGCAAATTATGTACTTGGACGTGTTTATCTGCATAGACACTCTATTCTAACGCCAGGTGTGAGCCGACGTACTTGGAGCGGTCCACTTGTGACCGGACGTACTTGGAGCGGTCCACTAGTGATCGGATCAACCTGGGCGCATGTAAGCGCCGGGTGTGAGCAGGGCCTAACTGATGCTCTTCTTGCCAAATCTGGTCGGAAGCAGAACAGCTCTGAGAAAATCCTTCAGTGCAACTTCCTGTTTTGTCTTTTATTCGTTCCCCTTTGCTTCGTTATGAACTTAAACTCCCTCCCCCCTTAGCGCCGATTGGTCCAGCCACCTTTCGGGTTTTGAAGGTTGGGGGCGGGGCCAGACTGATCTTCGGCGAGATGCAAGATCAGGATGGTCTCACAAGGCCAACATGACACACTATGAAGGGTTACATAGATGGTGAACTGATTGAAACTGACCTCATTGTACATGGGGTCCCTCTTCAGCGAAGGTTGATACTGCTCACACAATACTGTGAAAACTGTCAGTTTACCCCTGAGGAGAAACACACAATCATTTGTAAAATTGAAATATTAGAATACAAAGTCATTAACAGGCCAGGATAGTCTAATGGTCAAGGTGCTTTGACTCCGAGCCGAAAGGTTTCCGGGTCCAAAACCCGCAATGTCAGCAGTCTACCTGTAGAGCATCCTTGAGCAAGATGACCTCTGACCCCTGACCCCTACCTGCTCATCGATGACAAGCAAGTCACTTTGGAAAAAAGTGTCTTCTAACGACTGAATAGTAAGTATATATTAGTATATATTTTGTGATAGCACTGTAAAACTAAAGACTCCCACCACATGAGGTGTGAAGATCTGACAAACAGACAGTCTCCCTCCCCCCCCGCACATACCCCAAGCACACCCATACACACACACACACCTGTCTCTCTCTCTCTCTCTCTTACCCGTCCACTGCAAGCAGCAGGAACCAGAGGAAGTTGAGCAGCGGCTGTACGAACGGCGGCCCCTTCTCTATGGACGGGTGCTTCTCTGTGTACGTGCTGAAGACCACAGACGCGCTGTTCTTGTTCTTCAGACAGAGGAACCTGGGAGGCACAGGAATGAGAGGTGAGGGGCTTCAAAGTGGAGTGGGCGTGCCAGGGGCTTCAAAATAAAGGCGCTCCCTATAAAAACAAGTAACCGAAAAATACAGGATAGCAAAGGGGGTGGGATTGTGTTTTGTGGCTGTGGTGTAGCGTTGGATAAAAGTCACTCCTAAAATAACTGCGTAGTAGAATGGGACCCTTGGAGACACAGTCAAAAATATATATATATTAAAAAAAAAAAGGCGTGAAGATATACTCACTACAAACAGTTATTTTTAGCCCATATAAAAACCGGCCCGGGAGGAGGACAGGCAGCGTCTATGTGGTGAATATGTGCTTGGATTATTCCTTTGTCGCTACTAAAGCAGTAACAAAGGAATGAACAATTAGTCCTCAATTTAAATAAAAAAGGGCAGAAATCAAGCAACAACTACTTTTTTTTTTACAGTTGCATATATACATATATATATACATACACACACACATATATGTACATACATATACACACACATGTACATACATATACACATATATACACATATATACATATACACATGTATGTACATACACATACACATATACACATACATATATACACATATACGTACATACACATATATACATATACACACATACATATATACACATATACAAATAATCAAGCTATGATTTTTTTTTATATTCAATCAAAATTTAAACAAACTTAACAAAAATTAATTAACAAAAAAAATAATCAACAAATCCTCAACGGTCATCGGATGATCGGTACCAAACGTGCTCAAAATGGCGGACATCAATAATAACACACATGGTGGCGTGAGGATGTGTTGTTTTCCACCAGTAAGACTCACTGTAGGACGGCCTGCGCCACAAACATGTCCACCTCGCTGCGAAAGCCCCGCGAGGCGGAGTACTCCACCAGCATCTGGGCGCAGCCCTCGCCGTCCGATGAGTGCAGGAAGTGGTACCGCGACTCGCTGTAGTTT
The DNA here is from genome assembly GCA_030340625.1 of Merluccius polli. NCBI lineage: Eukaryota > Metazoa > Chordata > Actinopteri > Gadiformes > Merlucciidae > Merluccius > Merluccius polli. The sequence continues at coordinate 33,268 of JAOPHQ010002159.1, forward strand.
TGCTCTGGAGAGAGGGGAGAAGTATCACCAACAAAGAAATCCCATGATGCATTCTGATGTACAAGCCCTATGGCCGGCAGCTCCACTCCCAGCCTTAAAAAAAAAAAAAAGGTACTGGGTTCGATTTCCCATTTATACAACAGTTAGTTCTGACCGAGTCATTTGATTGGACAAGAGGCATTTCATGAGTGCTGATATATTCAGTATAACAGCACTGGGACTTTTAACTATACATGTATCCCTCCGCTGATAGATTAACAACCGTTATCTATCAACACATTATTTCACTGGTTGCACAAGAGGAAACATACAGATAGATGTACACGATACAAAGAAGCTGACCTATGGCAACATGTAGACCTAAACCAAGTAGCAAGCTAGTGTGCAAGAAAATGTTTGGTTGTTTCAGTCCAGTTGAGGAACTGTATGTGTCGGTGAAGCCAAATAAATTATGAAATAAACAAATCCTAATCTGTTGTCACTAGGGATGTCCGATATTATCGGCCGATATTGGCATAAAAAATCAATATCGGAAAATATCGGTATCGGTTTTTTAACCGATACCGAAATCGATTTTGAAATAATTTCAGACATCTGTTATGTTTCAAGTGAGGACGTGGTTTGATGACATCATCAAACGCGCCGCGCCGTCTCAATAACAAGCCTGGGCGTGTGCGGCCGTGTAGCGGGACGCTAGTTGTAGCTGTGGTTATGTCGGTGGTTTGGAGTTATTTCAAAGTTTCTACGTTGAATAGTAAAATAGGGGTCAGCGCAACATACTAACGCATTCTGCGAAACAGTCTCATCACAACCGGTTCAGGTCTGCTGTACCGCGCTCACATTATTTTATTTATTAATCCGCACTTCCAGAACGTCACCGGGGCTTCAGAGTAATGTGTCCGAGGAGAGCAGCCCTCTCCCGGACACACACGCTAGCTTTTACCGCTGTATTTGTTTGTTTTTTTTTGTTTTGTTTTTATCCGCACTTCCAGACTGTCACCGGGGCTTCAGAGTAGGCCTAATATGTCAGAGGAGAGCAGCCCTCTCCCGGACACACACGCTAGCTTTAACCGCTGTTTTGTTTTTATTTATTCTTCCACACTTCCGCTCGGCATAAAGCCTATTGC
>JAOPHQ010002160.1:0-29132 GCA_030340625.1 Merluccius polli
TGGGTGAATACTGGATTCTGATTGGCTGGAGGGTGTAGGTTATATTTATACCATGGTCTGGGTGAATACTGGATTCTGATTGGCTGGCGGGTGTAGGTTATATTTATACCATGGTCTGGGTGAATACTGGATTCTGATTGGCTGGCGGGTGTAGGTTATATTTATACCATGGTCTGGGTGAATACTGGATTCTGATTGGCTGGAGGGTGTAGGTTATATTTATACCATGGTCTGGGTGAATACTGGATTCTGATTGGCTGGAGGGTGTAGGTTATATTTATACCGTGGTCTTGGTGAATACTGGATTCTGATTGGCTGGCGGGTGTAGGTTATATTTATACCATTGTGGCGTAGTAGATGCCACAGGGTTTGTCAATAGGGAATCTCACAGCCGGTTTCCAGTTGAATATGTTTTATTTTCAATGTACAATGATCACGCACACCGGCGTCTTTTCCAATATACAATGATCGCGCACACCGGCGTCGCCGCGGGCCCAGCTCTGGCTCCGTCGCCGACCCGTGTGCTCGGGTCCGGGTCTCCCGGGTCCAGCACGCTACTGCGTTTATAAAGGGAGAGAGTGATTAGCACAATGGAACCCAGGTGTGCCAATCACTCTCACCTGGCGCGGCTCTCCCGAGCCCTCTCCACAGCTCCCCCTTGCGGCTGATGCACCACGCCCCCCCACATACCTCCACCGCCTGATTTAGGCCGGGGACCCATCCGGCCTAACCCACTCCCCCCCCCATCCCCATGGGAACGGGATAGGAAGTCGGCCACAGCCATCTGCGCCCCCGGCCTATGGATCACCCGGAAGTTAAATGGCTGCAGTGCCAGATACCACCGGGTGATCCGGTTGTTAACGTCTTTCATGCGGTGGAGCCACTGGAGGGGAGCGTGGTCCGAGGAGAGGGTGAATGGGCGCCCCAGCAGGTAATACCGCAGGGCATCGACCGCCCACCGGATGGCCAGGCACTCCCTCTCCACGGTGCTGTACCTGGCCTCCCGTTCGGACAGCTTCCGGCTGATGTACAACACCGGGCGGTCGACGCCCCGTACCTGCTGGGACAGGACGGCCCCCAGCCCCCTGCCCGATGCATCCGCCTGCACGACAAAAGGGAGAGAGAAGTTAGGTGTGTGGAGGAGGGGCTCCCCACAGAGGGCCTGCTTTACCCTCTCAAGCGACTCCTGGCACTGCTCCGTCCACTGGACCGGATCTGAGGCACCCTTTCGGGTGAGGTCGGTCAAGGGGCTGGTCAGCTCCGCGAAGTCTGGAATAAACCGCCGGTAATAGCCGGCCAGCCCCAGAAACCGCCGCACCTCTTTTTTTGTCTTGGGCCTTGGGCAGGCTGTAATCGCTGCCGTCTTATCTACCTGCGGACGCACCTGCCTGCCGCCCAAGTGGTACCCCAGATACCGTACCTCCCTCCGTCCAACTGCACACTTCTTTGTATTGGCCGTGAGCCCCGCCTGCCTCAGTGACTCGAGCACCGCAGCCACCTGCTGCACATGCTCTGCCCAGGTGTTACTATGGATGATCACGTCATCCAGATAGGCGGCAGCATATGCAGCATGTGGACGCAGCACTCTGTCCATGAGGCGTTGAAATATGGCTGGGGCCCCGAACAATCCGAACGGAAGTGTGACAAATTGGTACAAACCGTACGGAGTGGAGAAGGCCGTTTTCTCCTTAGACTCTGGAGATAAGGGAATCTGCCAGCAGCCTTTGGTTAAATCCAGCGTCGTAAAAAAACGAGCCGTGCCCAGGTGATCCAGGAGTTCGTCCACCCGGGGCATAGGATAGGCATCAAACCGTGAAACCTCATTCACCTTGCGATAGTCCACACAGAACCGGATAGACCCATCCTTCTTGCCCACAAGAAGGATGGGGCTACACCAGGCACTGTTGGACTCTTCTATTACCCCCATCTCCACCATAGCTTTCAATTCTGCCTGAACCACTTTTCTCTTGTGCTCAGGTAACCGATAGGGCCGTGAACGCACCGTCACACCCGGGTGAGTCTCAACCCGGTGTTGAATAAGGCTTGTGCGTCCCGGCCGGGGGGAGAATACATCCGCATAACGTTGCTGCAACCTGTCTATGTCTGCTCTCTGGGACAGTGAGAGCTGGTCCCCACAAAGGAGCGAGGCAGGATTGGTCGATTTTGGTACCTCCGGCCCCAACTCATCTCTTTCTGCAATTGCCGTCACCAGAGAAACAGGCTCCGTCTCTCTCCACGCTTTAAGGAGGTTGAGGTGATAAATTTGTGTCGCCCCTCCCCTGTCCGAACGCACAATCTCATAGTCAACGTCACCCACTTGCCGTGTGACCACAAAGGGTCCTTGCCACTTGGCGAGTAATTTGGAGGTAGACGAAGGGAGTAATACAAGCACTTTATCTCCCTGTGAAAATTGTCTTAGCCTAGCTCCCCTCTATTGTACAGCCGCTGCTGCCATTCCTGGACCTGTAGCAAATTCTCACGTGATGAATGTCCTAGTGTGTGGAGTTTTGCTCTCAGGTCCAGGACGTATTGCACCTCGTTCTTACTCGGGCTCGGACCCTCCTCCCAGCTTTCCTTAACCAGGTCCAAAACCCCACGTGGTGTCCTGCCAAACAGTAGTTCAAAGGGAGAAAATCCCGTGGAGGGCCTGGGGTACCTCGCGCACTGCAAACAACAGAGGGTCTATCCACATATCCCAATTACGACTATCCTCGTGCACAAACTTACGGATCATGGACTTCATAGTCTTATTCAGGCGCTCCACGAGGCCGTCCGTTTGGGGGTGGTATACACTGGTTCGAATTGACTTGATGCCCAATAATCCGTATAGTTCTCCCAGTGTCCGTGACATAAATTGTGTGCCTTGATCAGTCAGGATCTCTTTCGGGATCCCGACTCGGGAGATAACTTGAAACAGTGCCTGCGCCACACTCTTTGCAGAGATGGTGCACAGCGGCACTGCCTCCGGATATCGCGTTGCGTAATCCACGAGAACTAACACAAAGCGATATCCGCGTGCGCTCCGGTAAAATGGCCCGATGAGGTCCATCCCGATGCGCTCGAACGGCACCTCCATTAGAGGTAATGGCCGCAGCGGCGCTCCCGGAGAGGACGGCCAGATGGTCCTCCGCCAGGGTGATGGCCCCGGCTAGGTCCGCCGGGCGGTGACACATCACCCAGTCCGAGGTGGCAGCTGGGAGCCCCTCCACGAACTGCTCCATGACGATCTTCTGCAGCATCCTCCCCTCGCCGGCGGACCCCCCTGGTTGCAGCCAACTGGTCGCTGCGTCCTTTATTTGCTGGGCGAATATAAACGGCCGCTCGGCGGGCCCCAGCTTGCCCTCCCGGAACCGGCGTCGGTGGTCCTCCTCTGACAGCCCCAGCCGGTTCGAGTACCGCCCTCTTGACCTCCCCGTACTGTCCTCGGGAGGGGGGTGGGCAGTCCCAGCGCCGCCGTTTGTGCATTGTTACGGCTGTATGTGTTCCCTGTGTGTTTGCTTCCCAGTGCTTTTCCGTTGCTTGTGTCTGTCTCTGCTCAGGTGTGCTGCATCTGAAAGGAGGTGATTAGGAGCACCTGGGCAGCTCGTCAAGGAGGAGTTAAAAGCCACAGATTCCTGCACCTCAAGGGGGGGGGGCTTTTTGTCATGGGACCGCTGGCTGTTCATGCTGCCTCTCAGCCTGGGATTTTTGTCTTGTCTTTATGATTTGGACTTTGTCTCTTGCTTAATGTAGTGTCCTGTAAATATGTCTTACTGTTAATAAATCCCACTGGTTGGGTATATTTTAAAAGGTGTTGTTCAGTGTTTGGGGTCAGAGGTGAGTTGTTGTTAGCCCCAGTAGGGCCAACAAAGTTTGGGGCGTAACAGCATCCACTGACAGCAGGGGAAGCAGCCGCACGGCCCACTCCGCCACCAGCCAGCCGTCTGCCGCTGCCGTGGCCTCAAACATGTCCAGGAATGACTGCAGGTCGTTGTGGGCCACCATCTTGTGGACCGTCATGCCGGTGAACGAGGGGGCCGGCGCCGCTGCCCCTGCTCGACTCACCGTTGCCTCCAGCAGCTGGGTCTGCCTCTCCGCCTGGCCCTGGAGGGCTGCCAGCTGCTGTCGGCTCAGGACCGCCTGGTCCCGGCTCATCGCCGCCACCTCCGCCAGCATCTGGGCCAGCGTGTTCATAGGCTGCTGTGGATCCATCCTAGAGGTCCCGTCTGAGGTGCCAGTTGTGGCGTAGTAGATGCCACGGGGTTCGTCACTAGGGAATCTCACAGCCGGTTTCCAGTTGAATATGTTTTATTTTCACTATACAATGATCACGCACACCGGCGTCTTTTCCAATCGCGCACACCGGCGTCGCCGCGGGCCCAGCTCTGGCTCCGTCGCCGACCCGTGTGCTCGGGTCCGGGTCTCCCGGGTCCAGCACGCTACTGTGTTTATAAAGGGAGAGAGTGATTAGCACACATTAGCACATGGAACCCAGGTGTGCCAATCACTCTCACCTGGCGCGGCTCTCCCGAGCCCTCTCCACAGCTCCCCCTTGCGGCTGATGCACCACGCCCCCCCACAACCATGGTCTGGGTGAATACTGGATTCTGATTGGCTGGAGGGTGTAGGTTATATTTATACCATGGTCTGGGTGAATACTGGATTCTGATTGGCTGGAGGGTGTAGGTTATATTTATACCGTGGTCTTGGTGAATACTGGATTCTGATTGGCTGGCGGGTGGAGGTTAAAAAGTGTTAATGTACACCTAGGAAAGACGTTCGGGTCAAATTGCCTGATTACAGTTAGATTACTGCGCTGGCTCAAACGCTAGATGGTAACCATGGCAACGGAGAGGGAATACTCGATTCTGATTGGCTGCAGGGTGGCCATTAATCCCTGCTATATGCAGAGCTAGCTCTGCTATATGGACACCTACTAAGTACTTCAGTCAAACTGTCTGTTCAGCCTTCAAAACGACAGCTGGTAAAGTGTGAAAAATGCATTAAAGTGTAATCAGAAAACGGTTATATGCTATAGACCCCATAGTATCTGTGGTGTAAAGGCTGGGACACATTTCAAATTATAAATATGTACACTTTATGTTGAAAGTATAGACCCCATAGTATCTGTGGTATAAAGGCTGGGACACATTTCAAATTATAAATATGTACACTTTATGTTGAAAGTATAGACCCCATAGTATCTGTGGTGTAAAGGGACACATTTCAAATTATAAATATGTACACTTTATGTTGAAAGTATAGACCCCATAGTATCTGTGGTGTAAAGGCTGGGACACATTTCAAATTATAAATATGTACACTTTATGTTGAAAGTATAGACCCCATAGTATCTGTGGTGTAAAGGGACACATTTCAAATTATAAATATGTACACTTTATGTTGAAAGTATAGACCCCATAGTATCTGTGGTGTAAAGGCTGGGACACATTTCAAATTATAAATATGTACACTTTATGTTGAAAGTATAGACCCCATAGTATCTGTGGTATAAAGGCTGGGACACATTTCAAATTATAAATATGTACACTTTATGTTGAAAGTATAGACCCCATAGTATCTGTGGTGTAAAGGCTGGGACACATCTCAAATTATAAATATGTACACTTTATGTTGAAAGTATAGACCCCATAGTATCTGTGGTGTAAAGGCTGGGACACATTTCAAATTATAAATATGTACACTTTATGTTGAAAGTATAGACCCCATAGTATCTGTGGTGTAAAGGGACACATTTCAAATTATAAATATGTACACTTTATGTTGAAAGTATAGACCCCATAGTATCTGTGGTGTAAAGGCTGGGACACATTTCAAATTATAAATATGTACACTTTATGTTGAAAGTATAGACCCCATAGTATCTGTGGTATAAAGGCTGGGGACACATTTCAAATTATAAATATGTACACTTTATGTTGAAAGTATAGACCCCATAGTATCTGTGGTGTAAAGGCTGGGACACATTTCACATTATAAATATGTACACTTTATGTTGAAAGTATAGACCCCATAGTATCTGTGGTGTAAAGGCTGGGACACATTTCACATTATAAATATGTACACTTTATGTTGAAAGTATAGACCCCATAGTATCTGTGGTGTAAAGGCTGGGACACATTTCACATTATAAATATGTACACTTTATGTTGAAAGTATAGACCCCCATAGTATCTGTGGTGTAAAGGCTGGGACACATTTCACATTATAAATATGTACACTTTATGTTGAAAGTATAGACCCCATAGTATCTGTGGTATAAAGGCTGGGACACATTTCACATTATAAATATGTACACTTTATGTTGAAAGTATAGACCCCATAGTATCTGTGGTGTAAAGGCTGGGACACATTTCACATTATAAATATGTACACTTTATGTTGAAAGTATAGACCCCATAGTATCTGTGGTGTAAAGGGACACATTTCAAATTATAAATATGTACACTTTATGTTGAAAGTATAGACCCCATAGTATCTGTGGTGTAAAGGGACACATTTCAAATTATAAATATGTACACTTTATGTTGAAAGTATAGACCCCATAGTATCTGTGGTGTAAAGGACACATTTCAAATTATAAATATGTACACTTTATGTTGAAAGTATAGACCCCATAGTATCTGTGGTGTAAAGGCTGGGACACATTTCAAATTATAAATATGTACACTTTATGTTGAAAGTATAGACCCCATAGTATCTGTGGTGTAAAGGCTGGGACACATTTCACATTATAAATATGTACACTTTATGTTGAAAGTATAGACCCCATAGTATCTGTGGTGTAAAGGCTGGGACACATTTCAAATTATAAATATGTACACTTTATGTTGAAAGTATAGACCCCATAGTATCTGTGGTGTAAAGGCTGGGACACATTTCAAATTATAAATATGTACACTTTATGTTGAAAGTATAGACCCCATAGTATCTGTGGTGTAAAGGGACACATTTCAAATTATAAATATGTACACTTTATGTTGAAAGTATAGACCCCATAGTATCTGTGGTGTAAAGGGACACATTTCAAATTATAAATATGTACACTGTATGTTGAAAGTATAGACCCCATAGTATCTGTGGTGTAAAGGGACACATTTCAAATTATAAATATGTACACTTTATGTTGAAAGTATAGACCCCATAGTATCTGTGGTGTAAAGGGACACATTTCAAATTATAAATATGTACACTGTATGTTGAAAGTATAGACCCCATAGTATCTGTGGTGTAAAGGGACACATTTCAAATTATAAATATGTACACTTTATGTTGAAAGTATAGACCCCATAGTATCTGTGGTGTAAAGGGACACATTTCAAATTATAAATATGTACACTTTATGTTGAAAGTATAGACCCCATAGTATCTGTGGTGTAAAGGGACACATTTCAAATTATAAATATGTACACTGTATGTTGAAAGTATAGACCCCATAGTATCTGTGGTGTAAAGGGGACACATTTCAAATTATAAATATGTACACTGTATGTTGAAAGTATAGACCCCATAGTATCTGTGGTGTAAAGGGACACATTTCAAATTATAAATATGTACACTTTATGTTGAAAGTATAGACCCCATAGTATCTGTGGTGTAAAGGACACATTTCAAATTATAAATATGTACACTTTATGTTGAAAGTATAGACCCCATAGTATCTGTGGTGTAAAGGCTGGGACACATTTCAAATTATAAATATGTACACTTTATGTTGAAAGTATAGACCCCATAGTATCTGTGGTGTAAAGGCTGGGACACATTTCACATTATAAATATGTACACTTTATGTTGAAAGTATAGACCCCATAGTATCTGTGGTGTAAAGGCTGGACACATTTCAAATTATAAATATGTACACTTTATGTTGAAAGTATAGACCCCATAGTATCTGTGGTGTAAAGGCTGGGACACATTTCACATTATAAATATGTACACTTTATGTTGAAAGTATAGACCCCATAGTATCTGTGGTGTAAAGGCTGGGACACATTTCAAATTATAAATATGTACACTTTATGTTGAAAGTATAGACCCCATAGTATCTGTGGTGTAAAGGCTGGGACACATTTCAAATTATAAATATGTACACTTTATGTTGAAAGTATAGACCCCATAGTATCTGTGGTGTAAAGGGACACATTTCAAATTATAAATATGTACACTTTATGTTGAAAGTATAGACCCCATAGTATCTGTGGTGTAAAGGGACACATTTCAAATTATAAATATGTACACTGTATGTTGAAAGTATAGACCCCATAGTATCTGTGGTGTAAAGGGACACATTTCAAATTATAAATATGTACACTTTATGTTGAAAGTATAGACCCCATAGTATCTGTGGTGTAAAGGGACACATTTCAAATTATAAATATGTACACTGTATGTTGAAAGTATAGACCCCATAGTATCTGTGGTGTAAAGGGACACATTTCAAATTATAAATATGTACACTTTATGTTGAAAGTATAGACCCCATAGTATCTGTGGTGTAAAGGGACACATTTCAAATTATAAATATGTACACTTTATGTTGAAAGTATAGACCCCATAGTATCTGTGGTGTAAAGGGACACATTTCAAATTATAAATATGTACACTGTATGTTGAAAGTATAGACCCCATAGTATCTGTGGTGTAAAGGGACACATTTCAAATTATAAATATGTACACTGTATGTTGAAAGTATAGACCCCATAGTATCTGTGGTGTAAAGGGACACATTTCAAATTATAAATATGTACACTTTATGTTGAAAGTATAGACCCCATAGTATCTGTGGTGTAAAGGGACACATTTCAAATTATAAATATGTACACTTTATGTTGAAAGTATAGACCCCATAGTATCTGTGGTGTAAAGGGACACATTTCAAATTATAAATATGTACACTGTATGTTGAAAGTATAGACCCCATAGTATCTGTGGTGTAAAGGGACACATTTCAAATTATAAATATGTACACTTTATGTTGAAAGTATAGACCCCCATAGTATCTGTGGTGTAAAGGGACACATTTCAAATTATAAATATGTACACTGTATGTTGAAAGTATAGACCCCATAGTATCTGTGGTGTAAAGGGACACATTTCAAATTATAAATATGTACACTTTATGTTGAAAGTATAGACCCCATAGTATCTGTGGTGTAAAGGGACACATTTCAAATTATAAATATGTACACTTTATGTTGAAAGTATAGACCCCATAGTATCTGTGGTGTAAAGGGACACATTTCAAATTATAAATATGTACACTGTATGTTGAAAGTATAGACCCCATAGTATCTGTGGTGTAAAGGGACACATTTCAAATTATAAATATGTACACTGTATGTTGAAAGTATAGACCCCATAGTATCTGTGGTGTAAAGGGACACATTTCAAATTATAAATATGTACACTTTATGTTGAAAGTATAGACCCCATAGTATCTGTGGTGTAAAGGGACACATTTCAAATTATAAATATGTACACTGTATGTTGAAAGTATAGACCCCATAGTATCTGTGGTGTAAAGGGACACATTTCAAATTATAAATATGTACACTTTATGTTGAAAGTATAGACCCCATAGTATCTGTGGTGTAAAGGGACACATTTCAAATTATAAATATGTACACTTTATGTTGAAAGTATAGACCCCCATAGTATCTGTGGTGTAAAGGGACACATTTCAAATTATAAATATGTACACTGTATGTTGAAAGTATAGACCCCATAGTATCTGTGGTGTAAAGGGACACATTTCAAATTATAAATATGTACACTGTATGTTGAAAGTATAGACCCCATAGTATCTGTGGTGTAAAGGGACACATTTCAAATTATAAATATGTACACTTTATGTTGAAAGTATAGACCCCATAGTATCTGTGGTGTAAAGGACACATTTCAAATTATAAATATGTACACTTTATGTTGAAAGTATAGACCCCATAGTATCTGTGGTGTAAAGGCTGGGACACATTTCAAATTATAAATATGTACACTTTATGTTGAAAGTATAGACCCCATAGTATCTGTGGTGTAAAGGCTGGGACACATTTCACATTATAAATATGTACACTTTATGTTGAAAGTATAGACCCCATAGTATCTGTGGTGTAAAGGCTGGGACACATTTCAAATTATAAATATGTACACTTTATGTTGAAAGTATAGACCCCATAGTATCTGTGGTGTAAAGGCTGGGACACATTTCACATTATAAATATGTACACTTTATGTTGAAAGTATAGACCCCATAGTATCTGTGGTGTAAAGGCTGGGACACATTTCAAATTATAAATATGTACACTTTATGTTGAAAGTATAGACCCCATAGTATCTGTGGTGTAAAGGCTGGGACACATTTCAAATTATAAATATGTACACTTTATGTTGAAAGTATAGACCCCATAGTATCTGTGGTGTAAAGGGACACATTTCAAATTATAAATATGTACACTGTATGTTGAAAGTATAGACCCCATAGTATCTGTGGTGTAAAGGGACACATTTCAAATTATAAATATGTACACTTTATGTTGAAAGTATAGACCCCATAGTATCTGTGGTGTAAAGGGACACATTTCAAATTATAAATATGTACACTTTATGTTGAAAGTATAGACCCCATAGTATCTGTGGTGTAAAGGGACACATTTCAAATTATAAATATGTACACTGTATGTTGAAAGTATAGACCCCATAGTATCTGTGGTGTAAAGGGACACATTTCAAATTATAAATATGTACACTGTATGTTGAAAGTATAGACCCCATAGTATCTGTGGTGTAAAGGGACACATTTCAAATTATAAATATGTACACTTTATGTTGAAAGTATAGACCCCATAGTATCTGTGGTGTAAAGGACACATTTCAAATTATAAATATGTACACTTTATGTTGAAAGTATAGACCCCCATAGTATCTGTGGTGTAAAGGCTGGGACACATTTCAAATTATAAATATGTACACTTTATGTTGAAAGTATAGACCCCATAGTATCTGTGGTGTAAAGGCTGGGACACATTTCACATTATAAATATGTACACTTTATGTTGAAAGTATAGACCCCATAGTATCTGTGGTGTAAAGGCTGGGACACATTTCAAATTATAAATATGTACACTTTATGTTGAAAGTATAGACCCCATAGTATCTGTGGTGTAAAGGCTGGGACACATTTCACATTATAAATATGTACACTTTATGTTGAAAGTATAGACCCCATAGTATCTGTGGTGTAAAGGCTGGGACACATTTCAAATTATAAATATGTACACTTTATGTTGAAAGTATAGACCCCATAGTATCTGTGGTGTAAAGGCTGGGACACATTTCAAATTATAAATATGTACACTTTATGTTGAAAGTATAGACCCCATAGTATCTGTGGTGTAAAGGGACACATTTCAAATTATAAATATGTACACTTTATGTTGAAAGTATAGACCCCATAGTATCTGTGGTGTAAAGGGACACATTTCAAATTATAAATATGTACACTGTATGTTGAAAGTATAGACCCCATAGTATCTGTGGTGTAAAGGGACACATTTCAAATTATAAATATGTACACTTTATGTTGAAAGTATAGACCCCATAGTATCTGTGGTGTAAAGGGACACATTTCAAATTATAAATATGTACACTGTATGTTGAAAGTATAGACCCCATAGTATCTGTGGTGTAAAGGGACACATTTCAAATTATAAATATGTACACTTTATGTTGAAAGTATAGACCCCATAGTATCTGTGGTGTAAAGGGACACATTTCAAATTATAAATATGTACACTTTATGTTGAAAGTATAGACCCCATAGTATCTGTGGTGTAAAGGGACACATTTCAAATTATAAATATGTACACTGTATGTTGAAAGTATAGACCCCATAGTATCTGTGGTGTAAAGGGACACATTTCAAATTATAAATATGTACACTGTATGTTGAAAGTATAGACCCCCATAGTATCTGTGGTGTAAAGGGACACATTTCAAATTATAAATATGTACACTTTATGTTGAAAGTATAGACCCCATAGTATCTGTGGTGTAAAGGGACACATTTCAAATTATAAATATGTACACTTTATGTTGAAAGTATAGACCCCATAGTATCTGTGGTGTAAAGGGACACATTTCAAATTATAAATATGTACACTGTATGTTGAAAGTATAGACCCCATAGTATCTGTGGTGTAAAGGGACACATTTCAAATTATAAATATGTACACTTTATGTTGAAAGTATAGACCCCATAGTATCTGTGGTGTAAAGGGACACATTTCAAATTATAAATATGTACACTGTATGTTGAAAGTATAGACCCCATAGTATCTGTGGTGTAAAGGGACACATTTCAAATTATAAATATGTACACTTTATGTTGAAAGTATAGACCCCATAGTATCTGTGGTGTAAAGGGACACATTTCAAATTATAAATATGTACACTTTATGTTGAAAGTATAGACCCCATAGTATCTGTGGTGTAAAGGGACACATTTCAAATTATAAATATGTACACTGTATGTTGAAAGTATAGACCCCATAGTATCTGTGGTGTAAAGGGACACATTTCAAATTATAAATATGTACACTGTATGTTGAAAGTATAGACCCCATAGTATCTGTGGTGTAAAGGGACACATTTCAAATTATAAATATGTACACTTTATGTTGAAAGTATAGACCCCATAGTATCTGTGGTGTAAAGGGACACATTTCAAATTATAAATATGTACACTGTATGTTGAAAGTATAGACCCCATAGTATCTGTGGTGTAAAGGGACACATTTCAAATTATAAATATGTACACTTTATGTTGAAAGTATAGACCCCATAGTATCTGTGGTGTAAAGGGACACATTTCAAATTATAAATATGTACACTTTATGTTGAAAGTATAGACCCCATAGTATCTGTGGTGTAAAGGGACACATTTCAAATTATAAATATGTACACTGTATGTTGAAAGTATAGACCCCATAGTATCTGTGGTGTAAAGGGACACATTTCAAATTATAAATATGTACACTGTATGTTGAAAGTATAGACCCCATAGTATCTGTGGTGTAAAGGGACACATTTCAAATTATAAATATGTACACTTTATGTTGAAAGTATAGACCCCATAGTATCTGTGGTGTAAAGGACACATTTCAAATTATAAATATGTACACTTTATGTTGAAAGTATAGACCCCATAGTATCTGTGGTGTAAAGGCTGGGACACATTTCAAATTATAAATATGTACACTTTATGTTGAAAGTATAGACCCCATAGTATCTGTGGTGTAAAGGCTGGGACACATTTCACATTATAAATATGTACACTTTATGTTGAAAGTATAGACCCCATAGTATCTGTGGTGTAAAGGCTGGGACACATTTCAAATTATAAATATGTACACTTTATGTTGAAAGTATATACCCCATAGTATCTGTGGTGTAAAGGCTGGGACACATTTCACATTATAAATATGTACACTTTATGTTGAAAGTATAGACCCTATAGTATCTGTGGTGTAAAGGCTGGGACACATTTCAAATTATAAATATGTACACTTTATGTTGAAAGTATAGACCCCATAGTATCTGTGGTGTAAAGGCTGGGACACATTTCAAATTATAAATATGTACACTTTATGTTGAAAGTATAGACCCCATAGTATCTGTGGTGTAAAGGGACACATTTCAAATTATAAATATGTACACTTTATGTTGAAAGTATAGACCCCATAGTATCTGTGGTGTAAAGGGACACATTTCAAATTATAAATATGTACACTTTATGTTGAAAGTATAGACCCCATAGTATCTGTGGTGTAAAGGGACACATTTCAAATTATAAATATGTACACTTTATGTTGAAAGTATAGACCCCATAGTATCTGTGGTGTAAAGGGACACATTTCAAATTATAAATATGTACACTGTATGTTGAAAGTATAGACCCCATAGTATCTGTGGTGTAAAGGGACACATTTCAAATTATAAATATGTACACTTTATGTTGAAAGTATAGACCCCATAGTATCTGTGGTGTAAAGGGACACATTTCAAATTATAAATATGTACACTGTATGTTGAAAGCAGGGGCGGAGCTATGGGCGGGACGTCCGGGGGCCCGACGTGGGCCCCCAGATCGCCGGGCCCCAGGGGCGGAGCTATGGGGATCGCCGGGCCCCAGGGGCGGAGCTATGGGCGGGACGTCCGGGGGGCCCGACGTGGCCCCCGGATCGCCGGGCCCCAGGGGCGGAGCTATGGGCGGACGTCCGGGGGCCCGACGTGGGCCCCAGATCGCCGGGCCCCAGGGGCGGAGCTATGGGCGGGACGTCCGGGGGGCCCCGGGCCCCCGGATCGCCGGGCCCCCTTACCTTACTGCGGCGATGGTCCGAGTGATAGTTGGGTACGGTAATAACTAAATCTGAAGCTTTACATCTAAGATGTCTACAAGTCACTCTAACGAAGGTATCGATTGGTTTATATACGGCTCTCTTCGCTCGTCACATCACAGTCGTGGTGGCAGCCTCATCTCACTCAGATATTTTCTCTTCCTCTTCTTTAATGAATGTAATTTGGTTACAGTAGTGATATTTTGAATAAAAATATATTAAACAATCGCACTTAGCTACTTCATTTATTCTCTTTTATTTTCTACATTTACAAAAGGCCTGCTGGGAAATCTGTTCGACCAATCAGGTGATGTTTATTGTTTCTGATCATAGACTACGTCACGTGCTGTCATCCTGAGTGTCTTTAACATTATGTAATAGACACTTTGAGTTAAATGACGTCACAATGTTAAGCAAGCTAACAAGTGGTGCTCAAAAACATAAAGGAAACAAAGAGCTTGATGCGCGCAGCTCCAAATTGCCAAAATGAGACGGATTTGTTTTAAACCGCCTGCTTCTGGTCTCTAGCATCACACTAACAATGCTGAGGAGTCCGACTTGGAGCCTGGATTTGGATTTGACCTCTGTTATCAACGAGTTCGCTGAGCAGAAGGAGAACTGTTGTTATGTTATTATTATGGCCGCTGTGCCGTGTAGGAGTATTACGCCGTCGGTGTGTGAATGTGTGTATGGATGAATGGGTGAATGTCAGGCATTGTAAAGCGGTTGGGTGGCCACTGGTTACAAACTGCCCAATATAAATGATGCAGTCCATTTACCATTCAGGCCATAGTGGTGCTGTTTGGAAAGCTGGTGTTGGAACTAGGCCTACTTGTTGTAGGCAAAATTATTTAGATTATTGTGTAATTGTATTGTATTGTATTGTGTAATTGTTTAATTATTATTTCATGATTTAATTATTGTGTAATGGCCAGTAGGCAGTGTGTTGCAAATACGCTGTACGTGGTTCTAATATTGTTCTAATACGTGTGATCTAGGGATGCTAATCTCTGTCCATGGTTCTGATGATGAGTTTGACGTGTGATCTAGGGATGCTAATCTCTGGGTCTGTTTGCACAGTTAGACGAATGTGCTTTGTGTAGGCCTATGTGTTCAATGACGTATCTGATCATATTTGCTGTAGATGGATGGTTAAATAATGTCACACTATCGGTCATACACTGCAGGCTCTCATTTGCAAGTGCACGGATTGCGTGCCAGTCTCCGATTTATTCAGTTGATTGCTCTGTAAGTGCGCCAGATTGGTGCCAATTATTGTCGTGTCTGCATTGTAATGCACAACTTTGCCTCTTGTTATAAAACAACGTGTATCCAAACAACTTTAGCCAATGCAACCTCCTATGTCAGTGTTGCTATGAATAGGCCTACTATGTCGGATTATCAAAAAGTGTTAGTGTGTGTGTGTTAGTGTGTGGTGTGATGTCATGTAGGCTATAGACTGGTTGTCTTGGGTCGCATTCATGAAATATTGTAATGATAGGCCTACTGCATATTGACAACATTTAGATCGGTATTGCACAAAAATCGGGAGATGGGGACCCCCCCGAATATGGACGGGTATTTCGCACACTGCTTAGGCCCTATGGGGGAGTGGATGCATTCGCCGTGCGCGCCGGGAGGGGGGGGCCCAGCGCGAGTCTTGCCCCGGGGCCCAGCGCAACTACGCTACGCCACTGGCACCGAGGGTCTTTGAACCCACATGAAAAAACAATCACAAAAACCTAACCCTAACCCTAACCCTCTAACCCTAACCCTATTTTATTTGTTTTACTTATGGTTTAATATACGATTTTAGGACAGCAATGTACTTTATTTTAAGCGAGCACTTCCGCCGACCCTGTATTCCCCCATCTTTTCAGAGTCATATCATCAGGAGGCTGCAGGTGTCGCTGTTGCGGTAAGCATCGACTCATTTCCGGTCTACCTCTTGCTCTGTGTGTACACTGTTTGGTGTTGTAGCTGTCGGTGAACGCTAAATATACATTGTTTTACTCATTACAGCGGTTATTTACCCGCTTAAACATTTAAATGTAGACTAGTTCCACCGGATCACTCGGAGCTACTTCTTTCTTTTAGCGACTTTTCGCTATTTTAAAGTCTTCACACGCTAGTTACATTAAGCATTAGCAGTTAGCGATGTCTTCTCCCTCTTCCTCTGCTCCTCTGTCCTGCTCAGTGTGCCAAATGTTTAGTTACTCCTCCACCTCTTTTAGTGATAATGGTACCTGTATTAAATGTAGTTTATTTAGTGCGCTGGAGGTGAGGATTAGTGACTTGGAGGCCCGGTACCGCACCACACCGTCTCCGGTAGTCTGTGCGGGCCGGCGGTAGCCCTAGTTAGCCGTCCCCCGGTAGACCCCGAGCAGCCGGGAAGCCACGGAGAGTGGGTGACTGTCCGGGGGAAGCGTAGCGGCAACCTACTGGACCCACGGCTCACCACCAGCCCACTGGACCCACTGGACCCACTGGACCCACTGGACCCACGGCTCACCACCAGCCCACTGAACCCACTGGACCCACGGCTCACCACCAGCCCACTGGACCTACTGGACCCACGGCTCACCACCAGCCCACTGGACCCACTGGACCCACGGCTCACCACCAGCCCACTGGACCCACTGGACCCACGGCTCACCACCAGCCCACTGGACCCACTGGACCCACGGCTCACCACCAGCCCACTGAACCCACTGGACCCACGGCTCACCACCAGCCCACTGGACCCACTGGACCCACGGCTCACCACCAGCCCACTGGACCCACTGGACCCACGGCTCACCACCAGCCCACTGAACCCACTGGACCCACGGCTCACCACCAGCCCACTGGACCCACTGGACCCACGGCTCACCACCAGCCCACTGGACCCACTGGACCCACGGCTCACCACCAGCCCACTGAACCCACTGGACCCACGGCTCACCACCAGCCCACTGGACCCACTGAAGCCCACGGCTCACCACCAGCCCACTGGACCCACTGGACCCACTGGACCCACTGGACCCACGGCTCACCAGCAGCCCACTGGACCCACTGGACCCACGGCTCACCACCAGCCCACTGGACCCACTGGACCCACGGCTCACCACCAGACCACTGGACCCACTGGACCCACGGCTCACCACCAGCCCACTCACGTTTCTAATACGTTTTCCCCACTCAGCGACCCGCTGAGGAGCAGACTCTGGTTATTGGCTCTTCTATAGTCAGAAACGTGAAGTTAGCGAAGCCAGCGGCCATAGTCCAATGTATCCCTGGGGCAGAGCGGGCGACGTTGAATCCTATTTAAAACTGCTGGCGAAAGACAAACGTAAATATCATAAGATTGTTATTCACGTCGGCGGTAATGACTCCCGATTACGCCAATCGGAGGTCACTAAAATTAATGTGGAATCGGTGTGTAGATACGCCAAAACCATGTGGGCCACCGTAGTTTTCTCTGGACCCCTGCCCAATGTGACCAGTGACGTCATGTATAGCCGCATGGCGTCCTTCCACCGCTGGCTGTCCAGGTGGGGTCCAGCAAACCATGTGGGCTTCATTGATAATTGGCAGCCTTTTTGGGGAAAACCTGGTTTGATTGGGAGAGACGGCATCCATCCCACGTTGGATGGAGCGGCTCTCTTATCCAGGAATTTGATGCAGTTTATTTCTAAAACCTGACAGTCCAGAGTTGGGACCAGGAAGCAGAGTTGCTGTTTAACACACTTCTCTGCGCTTCCTCTAGTACAGTCCCCCACCCACCACCCCATAGAGACTGTGTCTGTCCCCCGACCGCCTACATTATTTAAAGAAATAAAAACAAGAGCAGTTAACCATGAAAACCTAATAAAAATTAAAACCAACTCCTCAGTAGCACAAAATAAAAGAATTAAATGTGGACTGTTAAATATCAGGTCTCTGTCATCCAAAGCTGTTCTAGTGAATGAATTAATATCAGATTATGATATTGATTTGCTTTGTCTTACTGAGACCTGGTTGTCCCATGAGGATTATGTTAGCCTAAATGAATCCACCCCCCCCAGTCATATTAATACTCACATTCCCCGAGGCGCAGGCCGAGGAGGTGGAGTAGCAGCTATATATGATTCGAGGGTTTTAATGGACCCTAAACCAAAACTAAATTATAATTCATTTGAAAGCATTGTTCTTAGTCTTTCTCACCCAAACTGGAAAACACTGCAGCCAGTCCTATTTGTTATAGTGTACCGCGCTCCTGGACCGTACTCTGATTTTATATCTGAATTCTCAGAGTTTCTATCAAGTTTAGTTCTTAAATCAGATAAAGTAATTATTGTAGGTGATTTTAATGTCCATGTGGATGTTACAAATGACAGCCTTAGTAACGCATTTACCTCATTAATAGACTCAATCGGCTTCTGTCAGAGTGTGAATAAACCAACCCACTGTTTTAATCACACTCTTGACCTTGTTCTATCATATGGCATGGATATTGAACATTTAATAGTTTTTCCACATAATCCTCTCCTATCTGACCATTATTTAATAACTTTTGTGATGTTCTTTGAGGAAGGAGGCTGCCGACACAGGATCGCTTTAACTCACTTTATTTGTTTAGCTTTAGTTATATTAATCTACCAAGCAAATGGAGATGAATTGTAAAATTCACACGCGTGGAGCTCCCCTTAGCTGGTATCTGTCCAGATACGCTGCCTGTAGGGTTTCTGCCTTTCCCCCACATGTGTTGTTTGGTAGTATCTGGGCAGGCGTGGCCTCTATGACGCACACTATGCTCTGATTGGCTAGTGTTGAGCGCCCGCCCCCAGTGTATTATGTGTGCCGCCATCTGGTGACCAGGTGCGGTTACTACAGCTTATATTTATATTTATAGTCCTTAGTAGCTATGTGAGGATATTACAGTCTGTTGATACATATGTGTGGTTATCCATTCGTCACACTTTTGAATTTCTATTATTAGACTATAAGCCATTAAGCAAAACTTTCTACAGCAGATGTCTATCTGACAGTGCTGTAGCTAAGTTTAAGGAGGAGATTCCATCAGTGTTTAATTCAATGCCATATCTGAATATAACAGAGTCCTATATTAACTTTAGTCACTCCCAAATTGATAATCTTGATAATAGTGCTGCAGGCTCTCTACAATCAACATTAGATTCTATCGCTCCTAGAAAACAGAAAATAATAAAACATAGGAAACTAGCACCGTGGTACAACCACCAAACTCGTCAATTAAAACAAGAAACAAGGAAATCAGAAAGGAAATGGCGCACTTCCAATTTATTAGAAAATCGCTTAATTTGGCAAAATAATCTTAAAAATTATAGAAAGGCCCTCCGTAATGCCAGAGGAGCCTTTTACTCAGCACTATGTGGCAGACTGCAGGGAGGAGTGAGGGGGGTGGTGATTGACGGGAGATATGTGGCAGCCTGCTGGCTCCACCCCCAAGCCATAAATGGACTTCCTCCTATTAACGAGGGCAACCTGAGGACCATTAACCAGAGGGCTGGGTGGTTAAAAAGGGGAGAGTTAGCCGCTAAGAGGCTAACACCGTGTGCTCTGGAAAGTGATTAGGAGAACTGAATTGGATTATTGTGTACCAACCGTTTGTATTGAGAACCCCTCTGGAGCCGAACCCTGGACTGAACGTTTTTGATTATGGATTGTGGAACACTTGGGTAAATAAAAAACCCTGGCCATTCTATTAGTGTGTGTGTTTCTTCTTTTTGAATTGACTTGGTGGCGTGGAAACCCCACACCCACAGGCCTGCTACAACTAATAGAAGAAAATAAGAACAACCCTAGGTTCCTCTTCAGCACTGTAGCCAGGCTGACAGAGAGTCACAGCTCTATTGAGCCATGTATCCCCATCAACTTAAGTAGCAATGACTTCATGAACTTCTTTTATAATAAAATTATTACTATTAGAGAGAAAATTAGTCACCAAATGCCCTCAATAGGTATCGCAGGCTCTCCAACATCAGACACTTTGACTGGTGCAAACTTAGATGTGTATTTGGAGTGTTTCTCTGCTGTCAGTCTTCGTCAGTTAACTTCTATAATTTCTTCATCGAAGTCATCAACCTGTCTGTTAGACCCCATCCCAACTAGGCTGCTTAAAGAAATTGTACCCTTAATTGGCACTTCTTTACTGGAAATGATTAATCTTTCTTTATTATCAGGATATGTACCACAGTCCTTTAAAGTAGCTGTAATTAAACCCCTTCTTAAAAAGCCCACTCTTGACCCGGGGGTTTTAGCCAACTATAGACCGATTTCTAATCTCCCCTTTCTGTCTAAGATTCTGGAGAAAGTAGTCGCCAAACAATTGTGTGACTTTCTACATAACAATAGTTTATTCGAGGATTTCCAGTCAGGATTTAGAGTTCATCATAGCACAGAGACAGCTCTGGTTAAAGTTAATAATGACCTTTTGATTGCTTCTGACAATGGACTTGTCTCTGTACTTGTATTATTAGATCTTAGTGCTGCCTTTGACACCATTGGTCATAATATTCTTTTACAGAGACTCGAGCATCAAATTGGCATTAAAGGAACCGCACTAAGCTGGTTTAGGTCCTATCTATCAGATCGTTCACAGTTTGTACATGTGAATGATGAATCTTCAATAAATACTACAGTTAGTCATGGAGTTCCACAAGGTTCTGTACTTGGACCAATACTATTTACTTTATATATGCTCCCTTTAGGCGATATTATTAGAAATCACTCCATTAACTTTCATTGTTATGCAGATGATACGCAGTTATATCTATCGATCAAACCCGATGAAATTAATCAATTATCTAAATTACAAACATGTCTTAAAGACATAAAATCCTGGATGAGCTACAATTTTCTGATGTTAAACTCAGAGAAAACCGAAATTCTTGTACTTGGCCCCAAAAACCTTAGAGACTCAATGTCTACAGATATAGCTACTCTAGATGGCATTACATTGGCCTCTAGCACCACTGTCAGGAATCTTGGAGTTATCTTTGATCAGGATCTGTCATTTAATTCCCACATAAAGCAGACCTCTAGGACTGCCTTTTTTCATTTACGTAATATTACAAAAATCAGACGCATCCTATCAAAGACAGATGCAGAAAAACTAATCCATGCATTTGTTACCTCAAGGCTGGATTACTGCAACTCCTTATTATCAGGTTGTCCTAATAAGTCCATTAAGACGCTCCAATTAATTCAAAACGCTGCAGCACGAGTACTGACAGGAACTAGGAAAAGAGATCACATCTCTCCTGTACTAGCTTCTCTGCATTGGCTCCCTGTAACATTTAGACTAGAATTTAAAATCCTCCTCCTCACCTATAAAGCTCTTCATGGGCAGAACCCTTCATATCTCAAGGAGCTCATAGTACCCTACTACCCCACTAGAACACTGCGTTCTCTGAATGCAGGGCTACTGGTGGTTCCTATAGTTTCTAAAAGTAGAACAGGAGCCAGAGCCTTCAGTTACCAAGCTCCTCTTCAGTGGAACCAGCTTCCAGTTGTGGTTCGGGAGGCAGACACCCTCTCCACATTTAAGAGTAGGCTTAAGACGTTCTTCTTTGATAAAGCTTATAGTTAGGGCTGGATCAGGTGAGTCCTGAACCATCCCTTAGTTATGCTGCTATAGGCCTAGACTATCGGGGGATTTCCCATGGTGCACTGAGTCTCTCTCTCTCTCTCTCTCTCTCTCTCTCTCTCTCTCTCTCTCTCTCTCTCTCTGTGTGCACACATTCATGTCCCATTAATGCATGTTACTAAAACACTTCTTCCCCGGAGTTCTTGTGTTTTCTCGTCTCGCAGGTTCTCATGGATCCTGGCGGAGCCTCCATGGTCCTGCTTGACTGCCATTGCTAATATCAGTTACCAGTTATATACAGTTACTGTTGTTGCTGCTCGCTGTCCCCCATCATTGCTGCTGTCTTCATCATCATCATGTTCATTAGTGTATTGATGTAGTTGCTCTCTGTCTCTGTCTCTCTCTCTCTCTCTCTCTCTCTCTCTCTCTCTCTCTCTCTCTCTCTCACCCCAACTGGTCAAGGCAGATGACCACCCACCTAGAGCCGAAGGGTCTGTCCAAGGTTTCTGCCTTTTAACAGGCAGTTTTTCCTTGCCCCCGTGCCAAGTGCTGCTCATGGTGGTACTGTTGGGTCTCTGTAAATGTTATTAGGAGTTTGGTCTAGACCTGCTCCACTTGAAAAGTGCCCTGAGATAACTTCTGTTATGAATTGGCGCTATACAAATAAAATTGAATTGAAATTGAATTTTCTAAGCAATTCCTGGGGCCGTGCGGTGTATGAGACACAGGATAAAGGCCTTTTAGCTTAACATGTTGTTTAGCACCCTGCGCTGTATGGAGCTGACGTGGCTTCATCATCAGAACAGAGCTTCGGTCCTGATTGGCCAAACCAGAGCTACCTAGCGGTGTTAACAACTGGTTTGTGCTGATCAGGTGGTAAGTATTACACACACACACACACAATGTTTTTTCTGCAACTCAACTCCAGAACCGTCCTACTTTTTCCAAACTCAATAAGGTAATGACCATAGGAAATTAATTTTCACAATTAAAGCAATGTATCCTTAAAAAACGTTATACTGCCTCTAGTGGAGAAAAGGGAAAACAAAGTGACCTTTCTCAACTCCAGAACGGTCCTACTTTATCCAAACTCAATAAGGTAATGACCTTAAGAAATTACTTTTCACAATTAAAGCAATGTATCCTTAAAAACCGTTTACTACCTCTAGTGGAGAAAAAGGAAAACAAACATTACCTCAACAAACAATCACCTCTAAAAAAAAGTGGCCTGGAAGCTATTGAGCTAAAAGGCTAATTTTACATATGAACAGCCTTAAAAATGCAAAAACACGGGCCGTATCTCATGCAGCCAGTGGAGTACTACGATCCCACACTGATTGGCGGGATTCTACTCTCGTCACAGGAGCCGGATTAAACCGGCGGGCTGTATGATTGCCACCCATTTTCTTTGTGTGTGTGTGCACCTGTTGTGAAGTTAGTGTATATAACGGCAATAAGATCATGAGGAATAATCTCTGGGATTATTTAGTTCACAACATTGATTGGAAAAGAGTTTAGTTACACATTATAACCAATGGACAAAAAGACGTGAACCCTGTAGCCTCAATGGAGGAAGCTGATGGAAAGGACACGATTGGCTGAATTTACTATCAGAAATGTACTTTATTTACTATAAAAAGACAAGCTTGCAGTTGCTAAATCACAAATAGAATATTTCCCTCTGAACTTCACTTCATAAAATCAAATTGTATATATCATTGTTTTGTGTCCGGCTTGTGGAGGGGGGGGGGGGGTGTTGCCCGCTCCCCTGCACAGCTGCTAGGGGGACACCAGCGCCCTCTCCTGGGCGTAGCGCTGCCAGTGCGCCTCGTCCCCCTCATGGGTCAGGTACCTGCGGCCCATCCTCTGCTCAAACGCCCGCAGGTCACACCACAGCTGGAAGTCCTGCGTTTACAGAGGAAACATTATGGGATAGATTTGTGTATGATGTGTTGATTATCCATTACAGGCTATTCTTTAGTATCCATTAATTTTATGTTTTTAATTCAATTATTTTATCATTACTTTTTTTAAAACACTTTTGCCTCTGTATTAAATGCGCTATATAAATATGCCTTGCTTTTCAAAATCGGCCCTTTAGTGAGTGGGAGAGTATCTACCCAGATGTATGATGGATAGATCAGTCCACTGTGTAGGCTGGTTTATCTATCTATCTATGATCTATCTATCTATCTATCTATCTGGATTTAATGTCAACACCACACCTGGTGTGAAATAGAAGACAAAAGATAGATTAGAAAGGAAAGGCTATTTTATTTAGCTCAAGCAATGATTTCTTATTTTATTGAGCCCTGGGGGGTATACTACGAAGCTCGCTGAACATATCCAGGCTTTCTTGGGAAAACCTCGATTGCTAAATACGAAACTCGCAATCAGAGTTAATCGGTTCCACGAAGCTCACTTAAAGGTAAATTTGTCAAGCCAGGTTTTCCGCTTTAGGTTCAATGTGCGTTCACATAAAAAGGGCGTAACCCAACGTCATTCACCTTGACGCAATGGATCCGACGGAGCGAACACGGGCTTGTATGTCACTCAGGAGGAGCAAGTAGTGATTATGAACTCATACGAGGAGTTTAAGCAAATAACGGCAAGGGGCGATACAGTTGCCCATGCTGGCAACAAACAGCAGATTCTGTGAATGCGTAAGAATTGTTCGCCATTAATCCCAATACTCTATTGGGATTAATGGCGAACAATTCTTACGCATATGATTGCAAAATGCAAAAGCAACCTCCAACTTGCTTTTTTGTGTAATTTAAGGAATTCCTTTCAAATACATCCTATATGTAAGAAACGTATTGCATGTGCTGGATGGTAGCGACGGTGGTGTGGTGGATTAGGATGTGAGCTGACGCAGCGACCGGGGTTCATATGTTGCCTGTCCATCATCACGCCTTTTACCCCCATCTAGATTACCAAACTGGATAATTCCATAACATTAATGAATAAATATTCCATATGACATAAGAAATATAACTTTTTTTTAATAAACTACACATACCCACATCACTTGGGAATCGAACCCAGCACGCAGAATCTGAAGACTGACGCGCTACCACTACTCTACCGCTCATTCACGTATACAGGTGTTTTCTTTTACCTGCAAGTTGATAACTTGCAACTTGACAGTTTGTGTTGGCAAAAAGTTGGGAAACACCACGAACATATTTAGCAGTGTATTTAGGGCAGCAGCTACAACCTTGCGTATCGGAAGGCACCTTTTTGCTTATATGTTCGGCATCACCAACTGTATGCAAATATGTTCCCGTGGCAACAAATCGCAGTGAAACACAGACACACTGCGCACGGCTTCTTTTTGTAGCATTGCCCTCATAAGGTCCAACAAGGACGACCAAATAGCGAATACCCTCTGATGAGAACCTGTATCTCTCATAAATACCCTCTGATGAGAACCTGTATCTCTCATACAGAATACCCTCTGATGAGAACCTGTATCTCTCATACAGAATATCCTCTGATGAGAACCTGTATCTCTCATACAGAATATCCTCTGATGAGAACCTGTATCTCTCATAACGAATATCCTCTGATGAGAACGTGTATCTCTCATACAGAATATCCTCTGATGAGAACCTGTATCTCTCATACAGAATACCCTCTGATGAGAACCTGTATCTCTCATAACGAATATCCTCTGATGAGAACGTGTATCTCTCATACAGAATATCCTCTGATGAGAACCTGTATCTCTCATACAGAATATCCTCTGATGAGAACCTGTATCTCTCATAAAGGGATCGGATCTGTCCCGAAAGCGGCGCTCAGCTTTAAGAAGCCGATCTAATCAGAAAGTCTGAGCTGAGAACCTCCTCCCGACCAGGTTTGGTTGCCAGCATAAGTTACCATGGTGATATAGCGACGCTAAAAGAGAGCGACTTTCGTAGGACAGCTAACCCAGGCTTTGAGCGCAACTTACCTCGCTAACCCACTAATCGAGCTTCGTAGTATGCCCCCCTGGAGTTTACATTTACCTACACTTCTGGGTAACGTGTGTGTGTGTGTGTGTGTGTGTGTGTGTGTGTGTGTGTGTGTGTGTGTGTGTGTGTGTGTGTGTGTGTGTGTGTGTGTGTGTGTGTGTGTGTGTGTGTCTCACCTGCAGCCAGGGGTGTCCCAAGGCCTTGCCCACACTGAACCTCTTCCTAACAGACACCTGGAGCAAGTTGCTGATCAGACTCACCGCTGGTGGGGGGGGGCAAGGAAAAGAGCCAAGGAGAGAAGGGCGGAAGGAGAGGAAGGACGAGTTGAGACAAAAGGAGGAGTTTAGGCATTTTCGCACACACACAGCAAATATATAACTAGGGGAGCAGCTATCATTTTGAATGTAGCTATGGTGGCCATGGTGGCTATTGATAACGTAACCAATGTCATCGCCGCTGTCGCCTGTCCTCCTGCTGTTACCTTCCAGAGAGACGGTGGACCAGGGCTGCCGAGGGTACATGAAGGTGGCATTGGTGATCTGCTGGCCGATGTCCTCGTCCTCGTTGAAGGGGAAGGTGCCGCTGAGGCTGACGTAAGCGACCACGCCCACCGACCACATGTCCAGGGAGCGGTTGTAGCCGTTGCTGCGCAGCACCTCGGGCGCCAGGTACGCCGGCGTGCCGACCACCGAGCGGCGGAACGACTTCTCGCCGATGATGCGCGCAAAGCCAAAGTCGCAGAGCTTCACCTGGCGGTGGTGGGAGGTGGGTGAGAACATAGCGTTGGGTCTTAGTGAGTTGATGGAGGGGTAGCAATAACAACTCGTAAAAATATTCAGAATAAAACGCTAATAATAACAATACTAACAATTCAAAGAAATAATGATGAATACTTAACCATGATACTCTTTATATACTATGAGGCCCACCTGAGGGAAGGGGTCTGTGGAGGCCAGCAGGACGTTCTCAGGCTTCAGGTCGCAGTGGGCGATTTGTTTCAGATGTAGGTACCGCAGCGCCTCAAGGACCTGCGCACGCACGCACACACGCATACGCACACGCACACACACACACACACACACACACACACACGGGAAAGACCGGGTTGGAAATGTACATCAGCTCATGTACATCACGAGGTGAGTATGAGTGGAAGAGCGAGGGGAGATGAGCATGTGTGTTTTGATATAATAAAACGTGTGCATTCTAGGAGTGGTAAGTGACATTTATTTTTGTAAAGATTTTTTTGTAATTATTTTTTCTTTGCTTGCACATAATTTTCAAGCCTGAAAATCAAACATTGCCATTAGTGACTGCTGCTCACTGTTCTATTAACGTGCAACCGACAGTAAAACTTGAAACCTTAAAAGGAGAAATCTGAAATGAGAAACATTTGAATGTAAATCAAGAGGGGGGGGGGGGTAAATCAAGAGAGGGGGGGGGGGGGGGGTGGTAAATCAAGAGAGGGGGGGGGGTAAATCAAGAGGGGGGGGGGGTAAATCAAGAGAGGGGGGGGGGGGGGGTGGTAAATCAAGAGAGGGGGGGGGGTGACCTGTGTGATCAGGAAGCGCGTGTTGCGCTCCGGGAGTCGTCCCTTCTCACTGGACAGGATCATTTCCAGCATGTCGCCATGCAGCTTCTCCATGACGACCAAGATGTGCTCCACCGTCTCAAACATGGCCTCCATCAGCACCACCCCGGGGTGGGACAGATTCTGGGCACAACACAACACACGAGTGTGAACATGTGCAAACACACACACACACACACACACACACACAAATGAAAGTACAGAATCCATGCCTTTGTTACACACACACCCAAGAAATAAATAAAAGTACAAATACACTCAATCAATGACTCACACACACGAATGCATGAACACACACATACACACATAACAACACATTACACAGAAAAGCCAGTAGAGTTTTGCGCTGTAGTTACGGTGGATAGTAGTAATTAGTTACCTGTAAAATGGTGACTTCGTTCTTCAGCTGGCCTGCCTGGGTGGCGGGGAAGCGTCGCTTGTCAATCACCTTGATGGCCACCGGATGACCGGACGTCCTGTGGATACCTGGGGAGGAACGAAGTGACAGGAAGTAGAATTCACCTGGCAGTACAGAGAACAAGCCGTCACAGAGGTGTCATCGTAGGACAAACAGGTGTCACTCATAACACTAATCACAGGTCTGCTCCTTTTATTATATAGAAGACTCCACGAGTTTATTTTACTACCTGTGCCCTGGGGCATAAAAGTAGCAGACTCATAATTATGAATTATGAGCGGGTTTGTCCTACGATGACACCTCTGTGAAAAGGATCTATTATGTCTTTGTTTTTTAGAGAGAAACACAATAAACTACAAAAACTTGTTCACATTGCTCACCAAACAAAACACTGAAATAGATTTTTTGAAAACTGTTATTTAAATACGTTTGAGTCGTACCTCCAAACACCACACCGAACTGTCCCGAGCCCAGCATCTCGTCTGTCAGGATCTGGTACACAAGGCTGATGTCCTGCAGCACAACATAACAGAAATAATAATAAGAAGAAGAATAATAAGAATAATAAGAATAATAATAGCAATAATAATAATAATAACAATAAAAACAATGTCTATAATGATGATAATAATATGCAGTTGTAAATAGGCACTACTCACTGCACTCGCTTCTCTGTGCAGGCCTTTGTCTGTAGGAACAACAGCACATTATTTAAGTTATATCTCTACACTAACTCTATATACTGTATGTGTATATACCTCTACAGATAAACATCTTTAACTTTATATCGATAGAAGTCAAAATACCATGAAAGTCACCATGACCATCATGACAATAAAATCAGGTCAAATGCATCAAATTAATAATTTGTCTACATCCATGCACTTCACACTAGTCAGGCGCGTCAACAACGACTAGTCAGTTTAAACTTATAGGGCTTGTACACTACAATGCATCATGGGAGTTTTTGTTGAGTTTGTTCAAGAGAGTTGTAGTCCTGTAAAATCCTAAATCAACGTAAATATACCGTAACCTCGGCTTTGTTTTGCCACGCCTCGCATAGCAGTTTCCAACACAACAATGTCTCCCCATAATTTCACCATTAATTACTAAACAATTACCATGACAACCATAACTACCAACACAATAACTAACGTTCCAATGCCGCTATCCTCCCAAAATG
>JAOPHQ010002161.1:0-2500 GCA_030340625.1 Merluccius polli
CCGGGCGGCCCTGGGTCAGCTGGACCCGGACGGCCCTGGGTCAGCTGGACCCGGGCGGCCCTGGGTCAGCTGGACCCGGGCGGCCCTGGGTCAGCTGGACCCAGGGGTCCTGGGTCAGCTGGCCCCTGGGTAGGTGTGTGATGGGTCTCCCCCCCGGGGCTGCTGAGGGCTAAGTGGCCACAGTGTCCTTTTCTTTTTTCCAAGTGCTGAGATTTCACAATTCCCCGGCGCTGTATCCTTCATAGGGCCCTTTAATGTGCTGCTGTGTTTCCTTTCCTTGTCCGCTGCTGTTGGCATTGTTAAATAAAACACAGTGACATATATATCCTGGGTGGTGCAGCGCTTTGGATGAACGCGACTACATGAACATGCTGAATGACTACATGAACATGCTGAATGACTACATGAACATGCTGAATGACTACATGAACATGCTGAATGACTACATGAACATGCTGAATGACTACATGAACATGCTAAATGACTACATGAACATGAACATGCTGAATGACTACATGAACATGCTGAATGACTACATGAACATGAACATGCTGAATGACTACATGAACATGCTGAATGACTACATGAACATGCTAAATGACTACATGAACATGAACATGCTGAATGACTACATGAACATGCTAAATGACTACATGAACATGAACATGCTGAATGACTACATGAACATGCTGAATGACTACATGAACATGCTGAATGACTACATGAACATGCTAAATGACTACATGAACATGAACATGCTAAATGACTACATGAACATGAACATGCTGAATGACTACATGAACATGCTAAATGACTACATGAACATGAACATGCTGAATGACTACATGAACATGCTGAATGACTACATGAACATGCTGAATGACTACATGAACATGAACATGCTAAATGACTACATGAACATGAACATGCTGAATGACTACATGAACATGCTGAATGACTACATGAACATGCTAAATGACTACATGAACATGAACATGCTAAATGACTACATGAACATGAACATGCTGAATGACTACATGAACATGCTAAATGACTACATGAACATGAACATGCTGAATGACTACATGAACATGCTGAATGACTACATGAACATGCTAAATGACTACATGAACATGAACATGCTGAATGACTACATGAACATGCTGAATGACTACATGAACATGCTACATGAACATGAACATGCTAAATGACTACATGAACATGCTAAATGACTACATGAACATGCTAAATGACTACATGAACATGCTGAATGACTACATGAACATGCTGAATGACTACATGAACATGCTACATGACTACATGAACATGAACATGCTGAATGACTACATGAACATGCTAAATGACTACATGAACATGCTACATGAACATGAACATGCTAAATGACTACATGAACATGCTAAATGACTACATGAACATGCTGAATGACTACATGAACATGCTGAATGACTACATGAACATGCTGAATGACTACATGAACATGCTAAATGACTACATGAACATGCTGAATGACTACATGAACATGCTGAATGACTACATGAACATGCTGAATGACTACATGAACATGCTGAATGACTACATGAACATGCTGAATGACTACATGAACATGCTGAATGACTACATGAACATGCTAAATGACTACATGAACATGCTGAATGACTACATGAACATGCTGAATGACTACATGAACATGTAAGGTTTGGCGACATGCTGTTGTGTGCCGCGAACACTACAATGAAAATCAATCTTTCGATGTAAGTGGTGATATGGGAGATGGAGAATAATTAAAACAATAGCAGTAATTAATCAGCCATTATAATTTCATCACACCGAGAGGTCGGTGCTGTCAATCAATAAGTGCGTGATGACTGGCTGAATATTGATGGTAGAGTCTGGATCACAATCAGTCACCGCGCGGCTAACGACCGCATCCCTCTCCTGTTCATTACATGTCATGTACATAAACGCTGAATATGTACGACACACTCTACTACTAATACTACAACCACCACTACTACAACAACCACTACTACCATTACTACTACTACTACTACTACTACTACTACTACTACTACTACTAATACTACAACCACCACTACTACAACAACCACTACTACCATTACTACTACTACTACTACTACTACTACTACTACTACTACTACTACTAATACTAATACTACTACTAATACTACAACCACCACTACTACAACAACCACTACTACCATTACTACTACAACCACAACCACTACTACCATTACTACTACTACTACTACTACTACTACTAATACTACTACTACTAATACTACTAATACTAATACTACTACTAATACTACAACCACCACTACTACAACAACCACTACTACCATTACTACTACTACTACTACTACTACTACTACTACTACTACTACTAATACTAATACTACTACTAATACTACAACCACCACTACTACAACAACCACTACTACCATTACTACTACAACCA
>JAOPHQ010002161.1:7500-32305 GCA_030340625.1 Merluccius polli
CGGCACAGACAGAGAGAGAGAGAGCCGCACACCACCCAGGGCTAATAACAAACCAGCTTCATAGCTTATGCAAAGGAGCTGGGATTCAGGTCCAGGGAATGTCACAATCATACACATAGGCCTGCATAAGCAGCGTGCGATTGGCAAATATATCAACTCTGCCCTCGAATGCCCCGGGAATAGTCCGAAAATGCATCTGCAGAACAAGGTTGTACCATATATCAGTAAATGGCCGGGTAGGAGCACCCGTACCCGTCTGGTAATGGAAGCAGGTCTGGTCAACCGTCTGGGAAACTTTGAGACTTTGAATAAGCGTCCGATGTGCCCTGTGATGTGACCTCTTACATTACTCTTCTTCTGAAGGCGCTTTTCGGAAATCTGGTTTGGAGATGGCGGAGACGTAAGAGCACTTTTTGTGATGTCACAAGTGGATGGCGCCTATCACGATTCAGTGTGCAAATAGATGCAAATTATTCGGTCGGAGGAGGTGGAGAGTACGACAGCATGTTTTTTAAGTTGAATATTTATTGACATTATTATTTATGACATTATTCATGAAAAAAAGACAGTGCTAAATCACTTTCAGAATCAAAATGTTTTTATTCATTTTAGAATAATATGCAGGGGCCCAGTGAAGAGATAAATTAAGTCTGTTTGGGTTCGGTTTCGAGTGCTTGGGTTAACCATAGCTTCTCGTGTCAGTCAGTAGTTAGTAGTTGATTTGAGTCGGTACAGGTACTAACTGTCTGTCTGGGGGTAAATGAAGGGAAGAACGAGGTCAGGGATGTTCACACGTAAATTCAATCACAAACACCACAGAGTCCGTCTCCCGAGTCAGCAGTGATTAGATTGTGTTTAGTTGTTGTGCTTGTACAGTTTATTACCTCAT
The DNA here is from genome assembly GCA_030340625.1 of Merluccius polli. Lineage (NCBI taxonomy): Eukaryota > Metazoa > Chordata > Actinopteri > Gadiformes > Merlucciidae > Merluccius > Merluccius polli. Next base: position 8,390 of record JAOPHQ010002161.1, read on the forward strand.
GTTTCTGTGTTACAACATGAGGGGGGAGATACATCATCCACTCTTATTGGTTTGTGACACCACAGGCCTCGTGTCTTTGGGGGAAGCGCATGTGTGTGTGTGTGTGTGTGTGTGTGTTTCATTTTATTAGGTGAATATATCGGCGTACTATCACACATACTGTGTTACTAATTTACATCACGCTTCAAAAAGGCCTGATGATAAAAGTAAAAAGAATAGTTTTATGGGAATTTACATTCAAAATGGTAATTTACATTTGTTTATTTATTTAGTATTTGTATATAGCTTTATATGTTTTCATATATAACTGTTTTAATTACTGTTAATAAATACTTTTAGTAATGAGTAAAAGCCATTAAATATCCACATTCATACCGTATGGAACCGGTTGAGCTGAGTGCAGGTTTCCATGGCAACGTGGAGACACAAAGGGACACATGGTGAACACTGTGTTCAACACCAACCTCTCAACGGGGTTTGAAAACAGATTAAGGTCACAGCGTTGAAACTACTATTAAAGTCTGTGTCAACCAAAAGTAAATATGTGTTTAGAGTCTCAAAACATTTGAATGATTAAAAAAGCCAAAGTATATAAAATTAGGATTCAAAATCGTGAAAAAAATAAGCATTGATCTCAGCTCTGAGACGCTGGGGCCGTGTCCGCTGAAGGCGCTAAACCACGCTCATTTCACGGGGGGCCGAGCCTCTCTCAACTGTCAAATAATAACTGTCAAACTAATAAATTTCAAATAATAACTGTCAAACACTGTCAAACTAATAACTGTCAAATAATAACTGTCAAACTCGCGATTGAGCGTGACAAGCAGTGACACAACTGCGCTCTGGTTGTTAGGGACGGGACAATGCTAAGGTGTAGCGCACTACTTCATCATGTACCCTTTAAGCCCCGCCCATAACACGCTGAACTCCACAATTCAACATTAAATGGTTATACAGTCTTTTCACATGTTTTCAGCAATGACTTTCTAACGTTGTGTAATGTGTTTAGAAACAAATCTGTGAATTTGCTTTACATGGTCTTTAAATCATTTAGCAGACGCTTTTATCCCAAGTGACTTACAGTGAATCCAACTCCATTAAGGAGCAGGTAGGGGTTAGGGGGCATCTTGCCCCGGGATGCCCAGAGAGAGAGAGAGAGAGAGAGAGAGAGAGACAGAGAGAGAGAGAGAGAGAGAGAGAGAGAGAGAGAGAGAGAGAGAGAGAGAGAGAGACACACACACACACACATAGAGACAGAGACAGAGAGAGAGAGAGACACACACAGAGACATAGAGAGACATAGAGAGACAGAGAGACAGAGAGAGAGAGAGGCAGACAGAGAGAGAGAGAGAGAGAGAGAGGCAGACAGAGAGAGAGAGAGACAATCTCCCTCCAACAACAGAATAAGCAGAGGAAGCCACCCTTGTTATCTGCGGCATTGAGCGTGTGACAGCAGACGTCGCGGTAATCTGCTATCGATTGGTTTGTGAATTATGGCGGCTTCTCATCCCACAGACCCTGAAAGAAAATCTATGGCCACGTTGCCGCGGAGACGCCCCGCAGATTAAGGTGTCATTCTTTTTAAGTTTGCCGTCTTACTCGCACGCCGTAAACTGTAAGCGGGTCAGAGGTCAGAGGGGACGGCTTACCATATCGCAACCCGTCGTTCTCAGGGAAGACGACAAACCTTAAATCCATTGGGCTTTAAAGCAAACCAAACACCGGATCTGCTGGAATTGTACTCCTGCCATATTTTACCGTTTTATAGTTTTACACAGAGTTAAGTTGGGGCCGATGAAATGGGCCTTCCTCATCTCTGTATCGGAAAAACATTTTGAACGGAAAAAATTATGTTTTCAGATCAGCGAATTGTTGGCTACTTTTGTTTGAGGGATGGACGAGTTGGGGAACTGGAGAGAGCAGAGGATAAACGTTACACAAAGATTAGGCGTAATCATCCAGTCGCTCCAGGGCTGACCCAACGTCCCACAAACACAAGTCAACAATTACCCTGAGACGAGGCAGAGCTGCGCCAACCCAAAAGCAAGGCAATAACCAATAACGCGCTCTCATTTATTTCCAGTTACTGTTATTATTCCAACAATCACACGCTAATGGAGGCACATGAGATCTCTCCGGGCAACGCGATGAGAAGACAAGGCTGGTCCTGAGACGACGATGAAGATGAAGATGAAGAGGACGGGGAGGGGGAGGAGGAGGAGGAGGAGGAGGAGGAGGAGGAGGAGGAGGAGGAGGAGGAGGAGGAGGAGGAGGAGGAATGGCGGCTGAGCGGCAGGTGATTGATGGGCTCTTCCTCCCGGAGTCAACTTCTGGGAGTTCACGGCGTCAATTAAAGCGGGGAAGGTTATTGGCCAGCGCTTTATTGAAAAGCGCTCCAGCGGCGGGCCGGCGGCGGCGCGTATTAACAGTCTGGTTAGCGTGCGTAATGAGAAAGCACCGCCGCTCAACCCCAGACTTTATGACACACGGGCTGGCCTGCTGCTTCATTAGGAAACACTATCTGTGCTTCCCAACGAGGGTGAGGGTTGTTGGACGGATGTCCAGTGGTCTGGGCCCCATGGTGGTGGTTTCTGTTGGACGTCCTTCAGCAGCGGACGGTTCTTCAGAGGGAGCCCGTTGCAAAGTAGATGTTGATCGTGTGTTTCTTTTATCTGATGTTGTGAGGATGTGGAGATATCCGGCTGTGCGGTTGGTTTTTGGCTATAAAAATAATTATAGGATTTAAAAAAGGAGGTTGGGTAAAAATCTAGTCTAGTTTTACAACTTAATTAGAGGGAATGCAACGCAAAACAAGGCAGTGGATTGTAACAGAGGGCTGCTCATATCAAGGTTTTCCCTGAGTAAAACATAAATCAAGTCATTATTTAATGATAAGGCCTGTTTTGTGTTATTACTGATGATCCGTAACGCTTGAGAGAAAAAAAAAAAGCTTGGTTTCTTCGCGCTCTGCTGCGCATGACCGGCTTCGTCGAGGACCGAGCACACGCAATGTTTCACGCATGGAAGTCATCTGAAGCCCAAATAAATCACAATAATGAACTCAATAACAATATGATGAATACCCCTGCAAAACGGTTACTTTTTTGTCTTTCTTTCTTTCCTTTCTGCTTCATCAGCAGGAGTGCGTGGCCTGTGGGAAATCATGCATGGATCCGCCATGAACTGTGTGTGCGCGCGGCGCCGCGGGGGCCAACCGCTTTTAATTACAACAGCACGCGCCAACCTGTCGTCACGGCGACGCCGCCCTCATCCCCTCATCACTTCATCGCCTCATCACCGGTCCAGATGTAAGTCCAGCAGCTAGGAAGAGAGATCCCCACAGAAACACTGACCACCCCCCCTCTCCCCTTCCCCTCTTCAAGCAGACGGACGGCAACAGACACACACACACGCGCACACACACACACACACACACACACATACGGCAAAACACACACACACACACACACGCACACACACACACACACAGACGTATGGAAAACACACACACACACACACACACACACATACGGCAAAACACACAAACACACACACAGATGTACGGCAACACACACACAGACACACGGCAACACACACACACACACAGACTTACAGCAACACACACACACACACACACGGCAACACACACACACACACACACACACACAGACCTACAGCAACACACACACACACACACATGGCAACACACATACACACACACACACACAGACCTACAGCAACACACACACACACACACAGATGTACGGCAACACACACACACACACACGCACACACACACACACACACACACACACACACACATACAGAGGTACAGCAACACACACAGACACACGACAACACACACACACACACACGGCAACACACACACACACGTACAGCAACACACACACACACACACACACACGGCAACACACACACACACACACACACACACAGATGTACGGCAACACACACACACACACACAGATGTACGGCAACACACACACACACACACACACAGACACACACAGACACACGGCAACACACACACACACACACACACACACACACACACACACATACAGCAACACACACACACACACACACACAGACACACACACACACAGACACACAGCAACACACACACACGTACAGCAACACACACACACACACACGGCAACACACACACACACACACACCCTGCAAACAAAGCCACAGCACGATGATTGAAAATCGGTAGCCAATGAAAAGCAGCGTGCATAGCAGGATACCGTAAACGGTTGTTTATGATATTTTCTGCTGACATCGTTAAAACATCGGGTTCCCATGGCGTCGCTGAGCGGCTGGGATATCTTTAATTCCTCGTTTACCACCTCGGTGTTCAGCCGCTATGGATTTATAGATGTACTGAAGAGTTACTTGAAGCGGTTGGATAGGATGAGGTTGTTCCCTTTTTTCACCCCGTAAAACTGCTTTTATGAGGTCAACGTTAGAAGGACCATTTTAAACATTTTAAAGGTAGTGGGCCTATTAGTATCATAATCATTTTTTTGGAGGTTCATTTACAAATGCAGTGTAGGTCAATTTCCACAAAATGCCAACGCTTGGAAAAATAACAGGCCTACAGTTAATTATAATATAAAAAATGTATAGAATACAGGTAATTATAATAACACCGCTCTGCCCCTCATTAGCATGGCAGGGACTAATTGAGATCCAGATTCTCCATTAGGTGATCGATCACTTATTGATTGACAGAGGAGGCCCCCGCCCCGAGGCTTGATGAAATTATAACGGATGAAATATGGGAGCCATTATTGGAATATTTGTGGACAATGATATTTGTGTATTAATCTTCAGTATTGACACTTGCGTAGGGAGATTGATTTATTAGTGGTTTGGGGGCAAGTGACAAATAACACGAGCCACAACTCATGATTTATTACAATAGAAGAGAAATGTTTAGTATTTGAAAATTACATGTGTGAATAATTTAACAAATTTAACTAGGCCTCAGTATTTTTCTATTGGTTTGGCATTAACTGCTTTTTACTATTTGCACCGATGTATGAAAATAAACATTTCTCATATTCACTGAATACCTGCAGGTGAATTACTAACGTGCATTACTTAACTTTACTTTAAATTTCAGCAAATTTCAACAATGTTTTAAAAATTCAACACATTTTCTCAACATTTCAACAAACAGGGAGCAAACATCTTATAGATCTATCATACCTCCGATACCCGGGTCACTGTGTGTGTGTGTGGTTACCTTGTGGGGCTCAGTAAGAGAAACAGAACCCAGACAGTCCTGGTTTGGTGCTACTGGTTCTGTAACAGCTTCTCCTCCCGCACCGTCTCCCTGCCAGGGACGCCGCATCGCTCTGCACACGTCTTACTCACAGATACACTTCCTACGGCCGTGGAAGTAACCATCTACAGAGAACAAGAGAAGGCCGTGCTGATGGAAGGAGGCGGAGGGGAATACGCGGTCGGAAACGAAGGCGGTGATCAATCAAAAGTGATTTTGTAATTACCAGATTAATGATGCATGGCCCGGGCTTTCTGTTGGTGGGATTAGGGCTCTTGTCTAAGCCCACATCTCCAGGTATGCGGAGTGCGTGAGCAAGACGGGACCGTCCGAACGCTGCTGCAACTCCAACGGTACGACGGAAAACTGCGCGTGATCAATGTGGAAATTAAAACCCTTCTCCCTACGCACAAACCAGCTGGGGCTAAACTAAACACTCAAACACTGTGTACAGTAAATGTATATGTATATGTGGTCTGGAACTATGCTATGTTAAACTAATACATGAAATTCACGATGGCATTTCACATAATATTATATAATATATTGGATCATATTCATCATATTAATTGCACACCAGTCGAGACACATCGATGAATTTTTGTGTGTGTAGTCGTGAAAGACTTGGCCATGTATAGGAAGCAGGTGGCTCTATAGGAGAAGAGCTGCAGCAGTTCATTAGAGGAAGACAGCGATATCTATAACCGTCCCGCATCCACCCAGCGTCAAACTGCAATGCAGTGCTATAAAGTCAGTTCTATAGCCCTACAGCATACAGTAGACCCCACCATGCAGACCTCTCTCTGGAGTCTGTACAGGGAAATACTTCCTCTGCTTCTCCTTTCAGATCTATACTTTTCCTTCCTTCCTTCCTTCCTTACGTCTTTCCTTCCATCATTTCATGGGAGGACAGGAGCATACTTTCCGCGAATGCTAGATGACCGCCACATCAATGCTGTTACCATATTGTGACTGTATTGTCACATAGTGTAACCATAGTGTCGTGTTGAAGTCACATTCACTTTATGTTACTGTAGTGTGAAGTCGTAATGTTAACACAAAGTTAAAGTTATGTTACGTTAACAGTATTGTGTGAGCGGCGTAGTGTTACGCAACATGGATGGCCTGCCCAGAGCATGGCTGGGTGAGGATATTAAAGGCCAGGGGAACGTCCGGTCCCTCCAGGGCTAAACGCCGGTTTATCTTTATTCATATAGACAGCTAGCCAAGCTCACATACCATCGCTGGGATACCAGGGGAGGAATCTGGGAACTACAGTGGAGATGTCGATCGTATCTCACACAAGGGGGGCTGATCTATCCCAAGAGATGAGAGGATACCTTTAATTACAGGAAGCATCATTTATTTGCTTGTTTTGCTTTGTAAATGGAGGGGGTTCAGGTCTTTCAGTCCCGGGGGGGGGAAGGGGACTGAAAGACCTGTTCTCAAGGCCCGGTTCTGGATCCTCGCGTTTACCATCCATTCACAGCAGGAGTCACAGAGGAAGAGAGAGAGAGAGAGAGAGAGAGAAACACAGCATGAATACAGCCTCGCCCGCCCCTCAGATAAGCACAGTTTCCCATGAGGGAGTTTTAAACTCCTCCAGGAACTACAACAACACCTCACTCTAATAGGGCTTTACAGCACAATGCATCATGGGAGGTTTGTTGACGATACTCCGGCATATTGAGAGGACTCCAGAGAGTTGTAGTTCTGTACGATCCTAAATCAACGTAAATATGCTGTAACCTGGGCTGATGAAAACTTTGTTTCGCCGCGTCTCGCATGAGAAACGCTGTGGCGGTTTCAAGCACAACAATGTCTCCCCATAATGACAAATCATTTCACGATTAATGACTAAACAACGACCAAAACACCATGACTACCAACACAACAGCTTCCCAATGCTCCTATGCTTCCAAAATGGAGGCGGTCGTTGCGATGTGACGTCGGGATGTACAAGCCCTGTAACCCTAAACACAACCTGGAGTTCAACGTTCAGGCGGCAAACTCAGTTTCAACAAATTGTATTGTTTTGGCGTTATGTTTCATAACTACTATTAGAACAACAAAAAGGACTCAACATGTTTTGAAAAATTTCAAGTACCCCCTGAAATCCTTTAAGTACCCCCAAGAGGTACGCAGACCACCATCTGAGAACCACTGGTCTACTGTACTCTGCTCTATTTCTTTAAATGATGTCGCCTAAACAGCTAAGTCAGGGTTAAAATGGTACTTTGTGTTTTCATATGAGAACCAAATGTAGGCCAAAAAAAAAAAAAAAAAAAAAGCAGCAATAAAAATATGAATGAAAATGTGTTGACATTCAAGTATTAAACCTCAGCCTCAGCCTCCGGTCCGCACGCCAGCCTCAAATGGGTCTTGATATTTCCTGTTTGCTGTGGCGGTAGTTTTGTATAATGTATGAGTTTCCTCGGGAGCTGGTGGCGGGTGTTTCTGTGAAGGTCTGACCCTCCACGCCGCCGCCTGTCTGTATGGGCCGCAGGACGTCAGATGTATACACTAACCTCATTATTTTAAAGGCGTCCTGGGCACGGCGCCAGCCACCGGCGCTCTACGCCAGCGTATCGCCGCGTCGGAGGGAGATAACATTATTCAGAGTGATTGCAACGATCTCATGGCTTTACCGCAAACGGGATAAGGGCAAATGTTGTACAGGAAGGAATATAGTGAGGTCGGTGTTTTGATGCCATCGGTTAAGCGGGGAGACGATGACTGCCCTGTGCATTAATACATTAGGCCGGCGTTTCGTTCCCGCCGCGATGCTCCCAGATGACTCAGAGCGCCGCGCCGCGACGTACTCGGGGCAAAGTCACTTTCTTCCCGCGCGTGTACATCTGTTTGGCTGATAGACGGCAGGTTTCTGATCACGTGAGCTGCCGGGTTTTGCTTATCGTGCAGTTTTTTTTTGTTCAAATGTCCCGTCTTTCCTCACCGCTACCCGCTCCCGTCCCGGGAACATGCATCATGTCTTTTGTGTGAATTATGTTTCTAATTACGTTAGCATGTTCAACTCGAGAGCCGGTCGACTTCACTGCCGCTAGTCTAAGAGCTATAAACTAGCCGCTAGCTAAAGGACACAGACGTAACGCACACATAGGCCTTTTAAACAGATTAAGCTCTTTGAGTCTGTAACTGTGATTAAGGGCTATGCACATACAAATGTAATCAATCAAAATCGTCTTGATTATTTCTATATATATATTAGTGGTGGGCCGTTATCGGCGTTACCGCACTGCGATAACGCGAGACTCTTATCGGCGATAAAAAAATTATCGCCCCCCCCCCCGGCTCAACAATCAAGCAGACATTCACATTCATTATTTAGGTATTGTAAGTCATTATTTAGGTCGCACACACATATTATGCACGCCTTCGACATCATTCACATGAGCCACTTTAATCTAGATTAACCTAGATTAATTCCAAGATTACAATTAGATTAATCTAGATTAAAGAAATTAATCTATGCCCATCTCTAATATATATATATATATATATATATATATATATATATATATATATATATATACATGAACAAGAGGGGACTGTAGTAAAAGAGCTGCCATGTTTGATTTAGAAACATGAAAATATCATATATATATATATATACAGTATATATATATATATGATATTTTCATGTTTCTAAATCAAACATGGCAGCTCTTTTACTACAGTCCCCTCTTGTTCACGTTTGACTCTGTGTCTTTACACTGACAGTACAAAGAGTTCAGAAGCAGCGCCATTTCTCAGTGTTTAGACGGAGTGTACTCTGAAAGCGACCGCTACTCCTGCTAGCGGTACTTAGCAGTATTTCTGCTAGCGGTATTTCTTGCTAACCGTACTGCTGTTAGCGGTAGCGGTCTCTGTTGTGTAACAGACGGTTCTCCGACGCCACGCGGTTCAGCAGGCGCTCAACCTGCCGACCCCAAATCATAGCGCTCTTCAGGGTTTGGGAGTTACCTGGAGGAGCCACGCAACTCTGTTACAGTAGCAGACATCTTGCTAGCGGTGCTCCTGTTAGCAGGTATCTCTGCTAGCGGTGCTCTAGGTAGCGGTACTCCTGTTAGCAGGTATCTCTGCTAGCGGTACTCTAGGTAGCGGTACTCCTGTTAGCAGGTATCTCTGCTAGCGGTACTCTAGGTAGCGGTACTCCTGTTAGCAGGTATCTCTGCTAGCGGTACTCTAGGTAGCGCTACTCCTGTTAGCAGGTATCTCTGCTAGCGGTGCTCTAGCTAGCGGTACTCCTGTTAGCAGGTATCTCTGCTAGCGGTGCTCTAGGTAGCGGTACTCCTGTTAGCAGGTATCTCTGCTAGCGGTGCTCTAGGTAGCGGTACTCCTGTTAGCAGGTATCTCTGCTAGCGGTACTCTAGGTAGCGGTACTCCTGTTAGCAGGTATCTCTGCTAGCGGTACTCTAGGTAGCGCTACTCCTGTTAGCAGGTATCTCTGCTAGCGGTACTCTAGGTAGCGGTACTCCTGTTAGCAGGTATCTCTGCTAGCGGTACTCTAGGTAGCGCTACTCCTGTTAGCAGGTATCTCTGCTAGCGGTGCTCTAGGTAGCGGTACTCCTGTTAGCAGGTATCTCTGCTAGCGGTGCTCTAGCTAGCGGTACTCCTGTTAGCAGGTATCTCTGCTAGCGGTACTCTAGGTAGCGGTACTCCTGTTAGCAGGTATCTCTGCTAGCGGTGCTCTAGGTAGCGGTACTCCTGTTAGCAGGTATCTCTGCTAGCGGTGCTCTAGGTAGCGGTACTCCTGTTAGCAGGTATCTCTGCTAGCGGTGCTCTAGGTAGCGGTACTCCTGTTAGCAGGTATCTCTGTTAGCGGTGCTCTAGGTAGCGGTACTCCTGTTAGCAGGTATCTCTGCTAGCGGTACTCTAGGTAGCGGTACTCCTGTTAGCAGGTATCTCTGCTAGCGGTGCTCTAGGTAGCGGTACTCCTGTTAGCAGGTATCTCTGCTAGCGGTACTCTTGGTAGCGGTACTCCTGTTAGCAGGTATCTCTGCTAGCGGTGCTCTAGGTAGCGGTACTCCTGTTAGCAGGTATCTCTGCTAGCGGTACTCCTGTTAGCAGGTATCTCTGCTAGCGGTGCTCTAGGTAGCGGTACTCCTGTTAGCAGGTATCTCTGCTAGTGGTACTCCTGTTAGCAGGTATCTCTGCTAGCGGTACTCTAGGTAGCGGTACTCCTGTTAGCAGGTATCTCTGCTAGCGGTGCTCTAGGTAGCGGTACTCCTGTTAGCAGGTATCTCTGCTAGCGGTACTCTTGGTAGCGGTACTCCTGTTAGCAGGTATCTCTGCTAGCGGTGCTCTAGGTAGCGGTACTCCTGTTAGCAGGTATCTCTGCTAGCGGTACTCCTGTTAGCAGGTATCTCTGCTAGCGGTGCTCTAGGTAGCGGTACTCCTGTTAGCAGGTATCTCTGCTAGTGGTACTCTTGGTAGCGGTACTCCTGTTAGCATGTATCTCTGCTAGCGGTGCTCTAGGTAGCGGTACTCCTGTTAGCAGGTTAGCAGGTATCTCTGCTAGCGGTGCTCTAGGTAGCGCTACTCCTGTTAGCAGGTTAGCAGGTATCTCTGCTAGCGGTACCGTGTGATTAATGATACTGCCAGCAGACGGTGGGTGAGCCGGCAGCTGTAGGTGCGAACAGTTTCTGCATTTCTGTTTATTTATAAACGGATTACTAAACACAGCCATTTTTCCTGCTGCATTTCACCCCATGAACACAAAAGAGTAAGCATGCACACACACACGCACACACACACATACATACACACACACATACACACACACATACACACACACACACACACATACACACACACACACACACACACACACACACACACACACACACACACAAAGCCTAGTCACATGCATTGTCCAAAAAGAGCCTTATTGACGGGGAGATTTGCAGTTTTGGGGATTATAATAATCACTGTATCATTAAAGATAACGGCGCTTGGGGAAGTGTCTTCTGTAGCAGCTGGACCCAGCAACATTCAGAAGGTGGCTGAGAAGTAGCGTCAAGTCAATAATAATAGCAACAATCATAAAAATAGACACACACAAAAGAATAGTAGGCTAATATTGGAGTTAAAGTGCTCCCTCCAATGCCCAAAATGATGGTAAAAATCTGCAATTATTTATATTGTGTGTTTAACTCAACAACCTACACGTGTATGTCAGTAGACAATTTAATTGTGGAACGACCATAAAATAAACGTACTGAATTCCAATGTTGTGAATATATATATATATATATATATATATATATATATATATATATATATATATATATATATATATATATATATATATGGTCAGAGAGATGACCTTCCTATAATGTCTGGTCCAGTTGTAATTTAAGTCTAATCCCAAATCGACCTTTTTAAATAATTAAATAATTCCCCCATCATAACTGCACTGCAAGGTTGTAATTCATATGTGGGGGGATATTATATATATATATATATATATATATATATATATATATATATATATATATATATTTATTATAAATATATAATAAAATAACAATACACTGACAACACACAATTACTGGTAGTTAGTGACCTTGAACTAATGGTGGGTTTCTGGAGCATGATGCTCATTCTCCTCCACGCTCCCATGTTGACGTCAAGTTACAAACGCGACACACGTCTGTCTGTCTGTCTGTCTCTCTCTCTGTCTCTCTCTGTCTTTCTCTCTGTTTCTCTCTCTCTCTCCCCCCCCCCCTCCCTCTCCCCTTCTTTCTCCCTCTCTCCTTCTTTGAAGCTTTGAGTGCCCAGGAAGTCCAACTCTGCAGAAAGGGTTTTTCTGCTCGCAAGCTTTTCCTTCCGACTCATTTCCCTCCTCTTCGCTCTCTCTCCTCTTTTTAGCGAATCATGCGCTTTTTTTTGTACACGCATGTTGGAATAAACACACGTGTTGCCGGGTCACTTCTGCACGACACGACAAATCCATAAACAAAATAGATTATAATAAAACACACACACACAAACACACACCCACACACACAAAACAAACAAACAAACAAACAAACAAAACAAAACAAAAAATATATATATATATACAAAAACCAATCAATCTGGGGCCAACAATTTCTGAAGGTAGAAAATGACCTCTCCTATAGTATTTCCTCCTGTGGTAATAAATGTTAGGTAGGAAATGTTTTCCTTTGAAATACTTTTAAATTACAGAAATGCTTCACACATTATAAAAGCAAGACAGACCTTGAATTCTGTTTGTCTTATATATACTGAGATATTGACGTCAGCTCTGCTCTGCCATTCATCTTCATTTAGCCATTCTCTCCATGACCTTTAACCTTAAAACCTTCAACTGTTGTGTGTGTGCTTCTTTATTGTTGTTGTTTTTTTACCTGGAAACAACTTCAAAATGTTCTCACATATTTGTATTCCTGGTAAAAGTGCAGAAGAAGAAGAGACCTGAGATAGACGATTCCTTCACAAGCTCAATAAAACACATCATCAGGTATGTGTTGACGTAGTCACGCGTACCGCACCTCTAAATATCCATCCGCACCTCTATACATATATCTATCCACACCTCTAAACACAGGTATTCAACCGTTTCTCAGACTCTGCAGTATGGCGAGTGTCGCGATGCGGGGCCAGGCGAGAGGGAAGAGTGGAGGGGTGAACAGTGTGAGAAATACACGCAGGAGGACGCAGTTTAGTTTCCACGGAGACGGGCGTGACCACTAGATCCATCTCGCCGCCGGTGGCCTACTTGGGAGGTGTAACCGCTCTCCACGCGCTGTCCTACATCCAGCAGCCAGGGCTGGAAGTGGAGCAGCTATTTCAGGGCCCTGTTGTGTCAACAGAGGATTCATAACACAAACTTACGTATAAAATACAATAGGATGGGACACAGAAATAGATTATGATGCAGACGGATGTAGGCGTAGATTTAGGGGGTGGGGTGGGATGGGGTGGCGCAGGGGGATACGTCCCCCTCAATATTTAAAACACGTGCATTTGTCCCCCCCCCCCCCCCCTAATAAAATGTTTATAAATTATTTTAATTAATTAATGTATTATATTAATTTATTCATTTAAATTAATTAATGTATCATTGAGGTGAATAGGTGCCACATGCACACGTGGTTACTTCCCCAAACAAAAGAGGACAGCAGAGTAAACCATGCCTCTATGTGTGTTGACTCAACAGGGATCAAATTTAATGAGAATAGTGGATCTACAGGAGAGTAAATATTCGAAAGCATTACTGAATGCCTGAGAGCCTCACTGCATTATATTCTGTTATATTTTGATTTGTCACCTGGTGCCTGAATTTTGTGTTTCCTTTAACATGAATAAAGACATTTCCACCATAAATTGATGCAGAAAAGGCAAAAAGTGGTGCATAAAAATTCACCAGAACACAGCAGGAAATAAAAACTCAAAATGTCCTGGGGGAGGACCCCCAGACCCCCCCCCCCCCCCATGTCCTACTGACACATATGCCACAATAAGATACTGAATATGATGGAGGTATTGGATATGACACAGATATAGATAGACAGAATATGATAGGGTATGTGATACAGATATAGATAGATAGAATAAGATAGGGTATGTGATACAGATATAGATAGAAGATAATAGGGTATGTGATACAGACGCAGGATATGATAGATAAAGATATAATATGATAAGGTATGTGATAGAGATGCAGGATATGATAGATAGATATAATATGATAAGGTATGTGATACAGACGCAGGATATGATAGATAAAGATATAATATGATAAGGTATGTGATAGAGATGCAGGATATGATAGATAGATATAATATGATAAGGTATGTGATACAGACGCAGGATATGATAGATATAGATATAATATGATAAGGTATGTGATACAGATGCAGGATATGATAGATATAGATATAATATGATAAGGTATGTGATACAGATGCAGGATATGATACAGCACCTGGATGGAGGCCTTTGTATTCAAGTCTTCGTGAAAGACACCGTGAGCATATTCCCTTTGTGTTCCTTGTGAGAAAACAATGTCAAACTCATTGTCGTCATAAACGTCAGTGGTGAAGGCGCAATATTCCACATGTGATGTTTACTATTGGAGGATATGAAGAGGAAAGAGCGGTTCATGTTTTATTTAGGATAGCTTGGTTCATGTTCGGTTCATAGATTGATTAATAAAAGGTAGATTTCATATACAGGCTGCACCATTTCAAGAGCTGGACCTTTCTGCCCCCCCCCCCCCCCCCCCCCCCCCGCCCTCCAAACACACACACACACACACACACACACACACACACACACACACACACACACACACACACACACATTTCAGCATTACTTATTCAGATTATAACTTTTTCCCCATTAAACTCAGTAAAAGCATCGTTATGCCGGCTCTGATTACACTCCGCTCCCCTCACATTCCTCTGAAAGACGCTAAATCAATTTCATGACTTGTTTCCGTGACATGTTTCCACAGCCCCCCGTCGCGAGCAGACGCGCCCCGAGGTGCCGCGCGCGCGTTTTCCCGCCAGACGAGCCGCCGACACGCCGCAGTAGTACAGCTGCATTCATTCATTCATTCATTCATTCATTCATTCATTTATTTATTTATTTATTTATTTATTTATTTTCCCTCCAACTATAACCGTCCTCGCGGTAGTGATCCATCACGGGCTCGTGTCACGGTGGTCGGGAATAAGAGCAGGTTTAGTTTGGCGCCCACGCGCCGCTCGACCCCCCCGCTGAGAGGTGACTCATGTATCGCGAGACAATTACGGGATCTGAGACGCGCGCACTTCATCGTTTTATTGGTGTCATTCTCACCCACTAATCTGCCACTTTATCAGTCGGCTTCCCTCCTAAATCAGATCAGTATGCACTCATATGCTCAGCATCGTCTTGATTTCATTAAGACGGAGTGCAGTCCTTTCTCTGCAAGGACTCAGGGCCTGTTTTAATATTTTACCAAGTTTACCAGCGGGTTTTGTGTTACGTAATATTTGAGTGGGAAAAACAATCATCCAATGACCAATGTCGACCACACCAGTAAAATATGTCATAATTGTGCTGCATAATTACATCATAATATTTGCGCTGTGTGTGTGTGTGTGTGTGTGTGTGTGTGTATACCGAGTTAACACGATGGAGGTGGTCATCATACAGCAAACAACACACACCGCATGCACAGTACGCATTCAGTTCGGAGACGCAACCATCACACACACACACAACCAGGCCTTTTGAGTCCTGGAGCAGATGAGCTTGAACAACCAAGATGACAGGAAAACCTCCTCCATCTCCTCCTCCTCCTCCTCAGCTCTCAGGTCCTCTTCTTAAAGGACGCACCTTAACGTCAACACCAGGATCTAAAAAAAGCTTTCCACTTCCATCCCAGCGAGCGCAGCGCTGGCGTCTCGCGGGGCGGATCTGGAGGCTGGCGGCGCGCGGCGCGGCGGCCGGGGACAGACGGGTGTCATGCCCAAACGCTTCTCCCGCCGCGGTCGGCGCTGCGCCCACGCGTCCTCCTCGCCGACCGAGCGGCGCAGATGGACGGCGGCTGGCTCCGTAACGCAACAGTTGCTGCTTCAGCTGCGCCATCTTTCCTCCTCCTCCTCGTCTCCTTTCTCCTGCTTTTTCTGCTTCCTTTTCTCTTCTACCATATCTTTAGTTGTGTTTTACTTTCCTCGCGCTCCTCTTTCTTCTGTTTCTTTCTTTCTTCTTCTTCTTCTTCTTCAAGTTTACATATGTATTTGTGTGTGTGTGGAGTGTGTGTGGTGATGGCTGGTTGATGCACCTGTGATGCATGAGCAATCAAGGCCCACAGCATAAACCAGCTATCACCACACACACTCACTAGTGAGCTCTGTCATCATGACAGCATCTAACACCTGCTGTGGTTGTAACATCTTGCCAACTCTCCAATAAACTGAGTTTTACAAACATCTACCTGTGTTCCCGCGTGTCGGAGGAACCCAAGGCCACTAAGGTGGCGTGTGGCAGGGTCCAATGTGGGGCGTCTCCAGGGTCCAATGTGGGGCGTCTCCAGGGTCCAATGTGGGGCATCTCCAGGGTCCAATGTGGGGCGTCTCCAGGGCCCAATGTGGGGCGTCTCCAGGGTCCAATGTGGGGCGTCTCCAGGGTCCAATGTGTCTCCAGGGTCCAATGTGGGGCGTCTCCAGGGTCCAATGTGGGGCGTCTCCAGGGCCCAATGTGGGGCGTCTCCAGGGTCCAATGTGGGGCGTCTCCAGGGTCCAATGTGTCTCCAGGGTCCAATGTGGGGCGTCTCCAGGGTCCAATGTGGGGCGTCTCCAGGGTCCAATGTGGGGCGTCTCCAGGGTCCAATGTGGGGCGTCTCCAGGGTCCAATGTGGGGCGTCTCTGACCTGGAGGGAGATGTTTGAACCAGTTTACTGGAGAGTTGGCAAGATGTTTCAGCCAGATCAGGTGTCCAATGCTCTTCCTGAGTGTGTGTGGTTTGTCTCGTGGGCCTTGATTGCTCATGACCACAGGGGTGCAGCCTCACCCGGGGGACAGCCTCACCCGGGGGACAGCCTCACCCCGGCCCCAGAGTCCAGTCAGTCGGACTCGGTCCAGGTGAGGCTGCTAAACCAGCCATCAGCCACACACACACTCCACAGTGGGATTGTTCAAAATGATTAAAAAATGTTGTTGCTTCGGCAACGCCGAGTTTCCTTCGCCTTTTCTTTCCTCTTCTACTGTTTCTTGTGTTTTTGTCTCTCCTTTGTCTTCCCTTAACATCTCATTAATCTGAAATGTTTCTTCTGGGATTGTTTAAAATAATAAAACATGGAAAACAAATAATGAGAAGGTCGAGACGTTGTGATACGGCGCATTATATTTACAAGACACATGGGGGAAGGGGGATGAGCAAAATATTTAGTGCAAGACTAACGAAAAAAACGCCGAAACAAAGAAAACGACCACCGAGCAGAAGACAAGATACCCGCGTGGAGAAGTACAACCTGACGGAGGATGTGTACTTATACACAGTGTGTACTTATACACATATGTGTACTTATGTATGTTACTTACTTATACACAGTGTGTTGTGACCAGGTCTGTACATCAGAGGTCACATGACACTTTTAATCCAGATCGCAGCCTGCAGTGTGACCCACCCGGAGAAATACAAAGTCGTTTTCCAGTTGTATTAAAAACAAGTTTTACATTGCAATGATATTTTTTTAAATATATATATATATATATATATATATATTTGTGGGTCTTAACAGTCCTGAAAGTATCATAACAAGAAGAAATATGTAAATATCAAATATGATCTGTGTCACTTATAAAATATTCAAACTATGCAAACGTCATTCTAGGTGCACATGGAGTATAAAGATTTACTTTTATAGATGAACAAAAAAAACAGCATTTGTCATTTCCTTAACAGTTATTCATGTTGAAATATTGAAAGATAAATTCTATTTTCCTGTTGACTGAAAGTGATATTTGTGCCCGTTAGATAAATAAGTTTAACGTTCCTTTATGCTGGTAAGAGTTCTGTCATCGTACGTCAGTATCGTTTAAATCCAAAAGACTGGATTGTATAATTATAATCATTAATTAATATTATTTGTCCTATTTAATATCTTAATGTTATATATTAACAACCTCAGATGGATCAAGCTTCTTATGCACTTTAAAAACAAGTGCATATCCTGTGTGTCAAGGCCTACAGAATCTGTTCTCGTTATAAAAGGGTTTGATTACAGGGGGGGGGGGGGGGGGGGGGGCTGGGTGCATATAATGGCTTCAGTGATATAGAAGTGAACGAGCGTGATGCATCAAATCTAGAAATCTTGCATTTTTCATTGTTTCAGTGTTTCGTTAAAGGTGCAATGTGTAAGATTAGAAGCTAGAGATATGAACTTTCTGGTGATATGCTGCCCCCTGTTTGTTTGGAGTGCAGAGGGCGAACTCGACAGTTGGCCAAATCTTACACACTGCACTTTAAACAGAAGTAAAAACATTTTTTTTACAGTTACAGTAGTCAGTACACACGTCTGATGTGCTGACAGCATGGCTACAGTTGTGATACTTGGCATAAAGCACCGTTAATAACCGCCTGGGGAAGACGGCTGTGTTCGCTCAGTCCCAACGTATCGTCCGGCGTCTTCCTCGCTCCGGGAAGACGACAGACGTTATCACGGAAATCTCCGCAAAAAAACGTCTTTTGTGGAGATGAATCGTTTGTTTTTTTTTGTTTTTTTTCATATTTCAATTCATAATCGCAACTTTGTGCTTTGAAGTTGCGATCGAGCGTCTCCGTGTAAAAGTCTGCACTCTTTGAATCGAACAAAAAAAGAAGATTGGAATTCGAACCGACGTTTAACGTTCATCAGTTCCGACAGACAGATGGCACCTGACTCGCCGCCCAGGACGCCGCCGCCGCCCGCCGCCCGCCGAGCCGAGACGCGGCGCCGCGCGCTAGTTGACGTAATACAGCCAGTAGATGAGGTTGAACAGCGAGAAGCTGAAGGGGAAGACGATCCGCGACCACCGGTCGATGGAGTTGACGTCCGTGAGGTCGGGGATCTTGATCTTGAGCTGCGACGACCGGCGGCGCAGGCGCGGCTTCCTGGGGTACGCCGTCTGGTTGCGGTCCAGGCTGAGGCGGCTGGCGCCCATGGGGGGGGCGCTGGGCTTGCGGTGCTGCACCCCCAGGGTGTGGGGGTCCAGGCCCACGCAGGACGAGTTGCGGCTCTCGCGGACGCTGGTGGTCACCTCGTTCCCCGCCACCTCGTTGTGGACCTCCAGGGTGCTGAGGAGGATGTTGCCCTGCGAGTCCACCTGGAGGGGGAGAGAGGCATGGAGAGAGAGATGAGTGAGCGTGAGAGAGAGAGAGACACAGAGAGACACAGAGAGACACAGAGAGAGACAGAGAGAGACACAGAGAGAGAGAGAGAGACAGACACAGACACAGACACAGAGAGAGAGACACAGAGAGACAGAGACAGAGAGAGAGAGCGAGAGACACACAGAGAGAGAGACACAGAGAGAGAGAGAGACAGAGACACAGAGAGAGAGAGAGACAGAGACACAGACATAGAGAGAGAGAGACACACAGAGAGAGAAACAGAGAAAGAGAGCGACAGACAGACACAGAGAGAGACAAAGAGAGACAGAGACACAGAGAGAGACACAGAGAGAGAGACAGAGAGAGACAGAGACACAGAGAGAGACACAGAGAGAGACAGAGAGACAGAGACACAGAGAGAGAGAGACAGAGACACAGAGAGAGACACAGAGAGAGACAGAGAGAGACAGAGACACAGAGAGAGAGAGACAGAGAGAGAGAGGAGGAAGTTAATCTCTCCGGAGGACAAATCAAATCTGAGTCTGAATCTGAGGAGTGGTGTGTAGGGGCTTGCATGAGATGGACACCACCACTCCCTGGAAGACGTCCCAGGGATCGAACCTCGCGGCCGGGGGGGGGGGGTGGGGGGGGGTGGGGGGAGGGGGGGTGGACAGATGACAGCGTTTGGCCTTCAGGAGCGGGCATCACTCCTCACACGTCAGCCCAAGGTTGAGTGTACGCTCCCGGCTACTCCTGCCACCACCACCCCAGCCTCCTGGACCAATCACCGATGAATCACCTCCACCCACACACCCATGGGTGATCCATGTTATGTGATATATTATGGGATGTATTTACTGTGTATTACGGTACATATGTTAAAGTATGTGCGACACATGATGTACATTATATGCTATGGTATGTGTGTGGTGTACAGTATGTTATGGAGTGTGTGTGTGATATATTATGGGATGCATGCTTGTATGTATGTTATGGATGATGTGTTATGGTATGTAGTATGTATCAAACATGATGCAATATGATATGTATGTATGGAATCTAATGTTCTATATAATATATTATGGTATGCATGTATGTGTGACATGATATTATATATGTTATGGTACGAAAGTTATAGTATGCATGTATGATATATTATGGGATGTACAGTATGATAAGGGGTATGTTATTGTAAGTATGTATGATATATGTGATGTCCATTTTCATAAAATAACACAGAAGGCAGGAAGCCGAGGTCAGTTCCCTGCAGACGCTCCACAAACCCTCATAAACAAGTTTTAGATTTTCCAATATATAAGTATACAGTATAAGTGTATAAGTACATTATAGCAGGCTGGCTATGTATTATATGTATATTACAGACACGCTCGCTGGACAGCCCCCAAAGTGTCCAAGTTAGCAAAGCACAAAACAATATTACACCGAATCTGTCTCGTTTTATGAGGACTGTATCTGCCCTGTGTTATGGGGACATATCTGTGTATGTGTGTCTGTCCCACATTATGGGGACTTATCTGTCGTGCTTTATAAGGACTTTATCTGTCCTGCCTTGTGGGGACCGCAGAGGACCCCATCAGAAAAAAAAACATGCAGGTGTTTCAGTCACACTTCATCAGAGTTGTGTGAAATTAAACAGACACACAGACGGTGGCATACAGCAGGTTTAGCATGAGAGGAAGAGAAGTAGCACAGAAACACGGAAAGTCAACATGAACCAAGAGGGAAGCAGATAAAAACACGGCGTGTAGTCTGGTTGGTGAAATGAAAAAGGTTCAAACTCATCCAAGCGTGTTCCTTTTCTCAGATGTAAAAGGAACAACTTTGAGCAGACACCGGAGGGGAGAGACGGGGGGGGGGCAGAGGTACAGAGATGGCGTGGGGTTGCCGGCGACGACGGCCACTCACCCCACGCAGTTTAAAGGACGAAGACCTGCAATTCCCTCTTTCCAGAACCGACTAACCAGGAGAGAAGACAGACACACCTTCTGAATCACCGAATTGTACAAATGTACAACATGCTTTTCTTATTACATCACTTGAAACAAACAACAAATGTAAAACCAATCAATCAGAAAATGAATCAATCAACCCCAAATCAATGAGCCTCCTACTGGCTCCTACTTCAGGAGGCGCTTTCTCACCCGGGGCACGTCGAACTTCTCGCGGTCGTTGTTGGCCTTCAGCGCCTTCTCCGCCAGCTTCTTCTGCATCTGGGGCCCGCGGCCGAAGAAGATGTAGTTGACGAAGGCGTACTCCAGCAGCGCCAGGAACACGAACACGAAGCAGCCCATCAGGTACATGTCGATGGCCTTGACGTACGGGATCTTGGGCAGCGTCTCCCTCAGGTGGGTGTTGATGGTCGTCATGGTGAGCACCGTGGTGATGCCTGGGCGACAAATGACCGTTTGAATGATTGTTTGAACCGTCGATGTCGTGAGCTCGGGCTAAACACACGCGTGTGATACATCACTGGACACCGCTTCTGCAGCGGTCCATGTTTCAATTAACTAATCATTGATTTACAAAACACACCAAATGAAGGATGAATTCACCCATCCGTAATAATACACACTATTATTATTTAAATATATGTTCATGTATATGTATATTTTGTCATATTTGCATATTTACGGAGAGATATTTGTCTTAATATTATTTGTGTGAACAGATTGACAGTCTGTGTGTATATGTGTGATCTGTGAATATAAAACACATTCCACAAATACACAAAAATGATTTGTTAACTCAAAAAAATTGCTAAAATATTTTGCAAATATAAAACAGATCTGTATCTATAAAATACACAAACAAGTTCCACAAATAAAAATAAATCTGTAAGTACATGACATGATTTACAAATAAATTAAATGCATTTTTGAACATCTTCCTAACATTTACGACTTTCGAACGGGTATTTGTGAATCGAAAGGCCTCTGTGGATCTCCATGCATGTGGATCTGCAGTCTACACACAGTTTGGAGACAAACTTTCCGCCAGGCTGACGGAAAAAACACTTTTAGTGTGAGGTTGTTTTTTTTTTTCAAGAATCAGCGGTAAGTAACGTGTATTCATTATTTGTATTATGTTAATGTGACACAGTGAGTATTAGTGTTCTTTGATAGTATGGCTGTTAGTGTTGATAGTTATTTGTTTAGAAATGTCGTATTGTAATTTTTTGTTCATTGTTAATATGTAGATTAAGCTAAGCTAAGCTAACGTTAGCTACAAAAACCAGCATCTGTTGCCATGGTGACAGTAAACATTCATGTTGTGGGCTGGGGGAAAGAAAGCAGGGTGCAGGATTTTATTTTTTGCAAAATATTTATCTATTTATCTTTTTTTGTATTTGTGGAATGTGTTTTATATTCACAGATCACATATACAGACTGTCAATCTGTTCACACAAATATTATTGAGACAAATCTCTCTCCATGCATATTTTTCCTGACTGTATTTTGTAGATTTGGTATTTGTCCATCTTGAGCAGAGGAATTGTGCCAAATCATTTCCCTCCAGATTACTGGAGTACTGAATGTGAATAAGATGACCGTCGTCCCTGGAGGGTGGAGACAGACAGGATGTAGGAACAGAGAGGAGGACATGCAGCACAGCGCCTCCGCCCAGCGCACCTCAGGCACATCAACACTAACGGGTTGAGCCAATACTACAAGAGGGCGACACTGAAATATAACCGCTTCTTGGTGTAATATGCGGGATTTATCGCAGAGAAACTCCATATATTAAAATAGCCGCCAGGCTCGTCGTCTGCTTCGATTTTTCTGATGAACTCACAAAATATTAATAATTTATGTTCAATGATTAACGCCAAAGCATTCACAGCAAGAGGACTGTGCTTTTCCAAGCAGTGAAGATCAGCTTGTAAGCCCTGTTGGAAATTTGTTTTCCCTTTTCATTAGATATTTTCTTATTACTTCTTATTATAAATATACAAATCGATTACGGAGCAAACACTGCCCACACCAAAAAACAGGGATCTTATTGGGAAATGCTTCTTATATTTCCCCTTCTAACGAGGAGCAACGAGGCATGTCTCTGTTAATAACGTCTGAGTTTTAAGATCTACATATCTAGGGTCATACGTTTTAAGCTGCATCAGCTTTGAGGAGCCTCCAGACATAACAGATCTGTCCGCATATCTCCACTGAGCTTGATTCCAGATCTTGATCCAGTGTGTGATGCATCGTTTGCCAAACAGGAATAAGCAGCTCAGAATCAATAAACATTACAAAGAAACAAAGAGGGCATTACTGAAGCTTAGCGGCCGTGTCAGGAGACGTTACTGTGAGTCCTACCGCCACTTGTGATGCGGTTATTCTGTTGATGTTGTTGTTCGTCTCTCTGGGAGAGAGAGGGGGGGGGGGGGGTGAGAGAGAGAGATGGAGAGAGATGGAGGGAGGGAGATGGAGGGAGGGAGTGTGTGAGAGAGAGAGAGAGAGAGAGAAAGAGAGAGAGATGGGGAGATAGAGAGAGAGGAGATGGGGAGTGAGAGAGAGAGAGAGGGAGAGAGAGAGAGAGATTGAAAGAGAGAGAGAGAGAGAGAGAGAGAGAGAGAGAGAGAGAGAGAGAGAGAGAGAGACAGAGAGAGCCCTTTAAACTACTATTTACCAGGCGCTGAGTGTGAGTGTGAGTGAGAAACAGAGAGTGGTCTCCCCCCCGTCTCCCCCCGTCTCCCCCAGACCTCCAGGTAAGCACATTGGAAATGCTTA
>JAOPHQ010002162.1:0-30000 GCA_030340625.1 Merluccius polli
CCCCCCCCCCCCCCCCCCCCCCCCCCCCCCCCCCCCCCCCCCCCCCCCCCCCCCCCCCCCCCCCCTTCACTCTCTTATGTCCCTCCCTTCGTCTTACTTTTTTTTTTCTTCATCTCTCTCTTTTTTTTATCCTTCTTTATTTCCCTCTCTCGCTCATTCATGAGTGGAGCAGACAGCTGTTATCAGTCCCTGACAGAGTTGGCCCACCGCCCCCCCCCCCCCGCCCCCCGCCTTCTGCTGTCAATCACAGCACATTGTGTCAACAAGACGCCATTTAAATAGCCCTGCGCCTGTTTACTCTAGAAGGTAGCGTGTTCATGTGCGTGTGCGTTATTGTGTGTGTGCGTTCATGTGTGCGTGCGTGTGTGTGTATGTTTCTGTTCTCTCTTCCCTTCGTCTCTATTTCACTCTCTTCCTCCTCCCTCAAGTCTCACCTCTCCTCTCTGTCTCTCTCTCTCCGTCTCTCTCTCGCTTTCTCACTCTCTTTACTTCCTCTCCCTCCTCCATTTGCGAAGACAAACACCTTAGGTTGATTAATACGTAATAATTCCCCAAACACCTTGAGCAGCTTTGCCACGCTGCAGAATTATTCCTGCAATAAATAAATAGTTATTTAAACCAGCTGGAACATCATTAATGTCCGGCCCAACGCCAGAGGAAAAGTTGCGCGTGAGGTTAGGCGTGTGTGTGTGCGCGTGTGTGTGCAGGACACCTGTGTGAGTGTGTGTGTGTCTGTGTTACGAGCTTGCGTGTGTGTGTGTGTGTGTGTACACACCTATGTGTGTGCGTGTGTCTGCATGTATGCGTGGGTGTCTGTGTGTTTCCCTGTGTGAGTGTGTGTGTGTGTATGCCCATGTGTGTCTGTATTTGTGTGTGTATCTGTGTGTGTATATCTGTGTGTTTAAGTGTATGTGTGTATGTGTATGTTTCCCTGTGTGTGTGTGTGTGTGTATGCCCATGTGTGTCTGTATTTGTGTGTGTGTATCTGTGTGTCTGCATCTGTGTGTGTGTGCGTGTGTGTTTCCCTGTGCGTGCCTGTATGCCTGTGTGTGTCTTTAGGCTAGCCTCCTAATGACCTGCCTGTGTTTCCTCCATTAGTACTTTATTAGACGGCGTGGGTCGCTGGGGCTCGCAGCACACGGGCTTTATTTAGCGTGTTCGGCGCCGGCGGGGTCCTCAGCGGAGCCGTACGAGTATCAAGGGCACGGACAGTGATTGTAGCGCGGTCCGCCGGGTGAAATTTTCATCGTGGAGTTGCTGGCTGTGTGTTACGTAAGCCGGTACACAAAAGAAAAAATACGCCCTTGAACACGGCATTGAACGAGAACGTCCCCTCTTTAACTCGGTGCCTTTTTTCGGCAAATAAAGTATAGTAGTCCAGTTACAGTAGCAGCCGTTGAGTCGTTATGTGTCAAAAAAATATAATAGCATTTTTGGTTCACGCCGCTGTCCTCGCTACCACGCGGCGTGTGTGCGTGCAGCTGGATAGGCCCAATTAAAGTTTGAAGCGGCACTAAAACTCTCCTTATTTTGTGAAAAAAAAGCAAGCGACTAGCTTTAAATACACCGTGTTCGTGAAATATCATCCGCCGTATTGTCAAAACGGCACGTCATAACAGCAATCTCGACAATTTTCCCGTTCTTGACTTCTTCCGAAAGGAAACGACCCCCCCCCCCCCACCCCCACCCCCACCCCGCAGGTTTGATGTCTGACGTGTATTGTCTTGACATTTGTTGTAGAATTTACCACCATTGTTATTTCTCCGTTATTATTTTTTCCATTATTATCTTCCAAAATAAGTAGTGGTGATTAGCATATGAATGTATTCCATCTCCCGCTGGGACCTCGATACTGGTGCAGATGGGATGGTGGGGGGGGGGGGGGGGGGGGGTGAGGGTGAGGATAGGGTGGGTGAGGGTGGGATGGTAGGGTGGGTGGGTGGGTTGGGGGGGGAGACTGCAGCTGCAAGAGATTCCTCTTTCAGAAGCTGATGGATGATATTTTGATGTCAACTAAATCATATCGCGTGAGTACCGGTAGCGGCCCGGTTCATATTCTGTTGACAGACAAACGATACCCGGCGATATTTCCTGTTAGATTGACCTCAAACACATGCGTGCATGCGTCTAGATGCAGGCAGGCACGGAAGCAGCCTGCATGCATGCAGGCACAGCCAGGCAGTGAGATTTTGTGTGTGTGTGTGTGTGTGTGTTTGGTGAGAGCCGTGGCTATATTGGTTTAAGTGACAGATAGGCTGATTTTCCTTGCTGTTCCTGTAACCTTTTCTGTCTGGGATATCAAAGGTCACTCCGTCAGGCCTGATTTACCGGATTTACTCTGTCCCTCTCTCTCTCTCTCTCGCTTTCTTTCTCTCTGTCTCTGTCTCTGACTCTGTATTGCTCTCTATCTCTCTTCTTCTTTGTCTTTCAATGTTTAATTTCAATTTTTTTTCTCTCTCTGACTTTCCCTCTCAGACAGACCCTCAGATACTCTTTCCTCTTCTTGTGTTCTCTCTCTCTCTCTCTGTTTGTTTTGTAGGTGGCAGAGAGGGGGAGGCAGATGTCTTCTGTGTCGGGCGGAGGGAATTACGAGAATTGAACAAAACGCAAGAGCACCACTTTTATGTCTCCTTTTGAAAAAGAGAGAGTACTAGCTCTTTGTTTCAAACGGAAACAAAGAGCAAAGACAAGCCACAGCTTTTTTTCCAGTCCTGGCCAAGACAGAGAGAATAAGAAGAAAGACAAATAGAGATATGCGTGAATGTGTGTGTGTTTGTGTATGTGTGTCAGAGAGAGAAATGTAAAAAAAGGAAAAAAAATAGGCTGTTTTTTCTTAAATCTGACCAATGCTGCTGCATTCAATGACACACAAGACAATGTTACATTTGTATTCATTACTTTCTGAGATACTTCAATTAATAAACAGACCCATTCTAGGAGACACTTTCTGAGATGTACAGTATATTCTTACTTACAGAGACATTTTGTCGACTCTCTAATCCATCCATCCATCCATCCATCCATCCTTCCATCCTTCCTTCCTTCCTTCCTTCCTTCCTTCCTTCCTAGGTGTGCCCAGTGACGCCCAGAGACATTTTAATCTCGCTAATTAACCCGACGCCTCATTTTTCTTTCTGTTGACGTGCGCGTGTTTCCGTCATTTAAGATCCGCGTCAGCAGTGTCACGTTAAATGCCTTCCCCGGGCTTTATAGCCGGACGGCGGTGTTCAATTAGCATATTGACTCATTACTGGGGTCTTAGCGCACAGAGTCTGCTGCTTTGCTTTATAGGCTATTCTTGCGTCTTATACCGTTTTTGGCACAGAAAAGGCATACTTTTTTTTTTACTGAGTTTGTGTTTATTTGATAGTGTGTGACCATTTGATTGTGTGCTGTGTGTTTGTGTGAGTGTGTGTCTTTATTTGATTGGGTGTGTGATGTATTTGATGTCTGCAGTGTGTATTTGTGTGTTGTTTGTTTGTTTGTTTGAGTGTGTGTATGCTGACTGGTATGGTGTGTATATGGGGACACATGGAAATACATGCTGGACTGTGTGTGTGTGTAATGCTTTGGTGCTTATTGGTACAAATAGTAGTGCATTGTTTGCTCAATGTCCCCCAACCTTCCTGCAAACAAAAGCAACACCAAACACGTGGAGTATGTCCTCTGAAAGCTCATTAAAACACAGCTTTTTGTATATTTTTACTTGTTTTAATCTATTGTGAGATTGAACTTGTTCTGTCAAAGAATTAATCAAAGTCTTACTGTTCCCATGTGTCTGTTGTTATGAGCGAAAGGGATGTTGAATGAATGTTGTGGA
Organism: Merluccius polli; assembly: GCA_030340625.1. NCBI lineage: Eukaryota > Metazoa > Chordata > Actinopteri > Gadiformes > Merlucciidae > Merluccius > Merluccius polli. The sequence goes on from JAOPHQ010002162.1 coordinate 3,821, forward strand.
TGTGGTTCTTAATTGACTGTGTGTGTGTGTGTGTGTGTGTGTGTGTGTAATGCATGTGCGAGCGCAGTTTGTGGAAGACTTAAACATTATGGTTTGCAAATGAAACTTCTCGTAAAGTTTTTACAAGTTTTAAATAAAGAGGGAACTCTCACACGTCCTCTTATTACCTTTTGGGATTTTGATAACACTTTACAGACCCACCCCCACGCAGACACACACGCGCACACACACACACACACACACGCACACAAAGTCATAAACAGAAGACCCGCTCTGCATGTCTAATTAAATGGAATATATTAGATGTGCTGATCCTCAGAGAGAGCCTATGTTCCCATCTCAATCAATCTTGCCTAACCACACACACACATACACATATATATATATATATATATATATATATATATATATATATATACACTGATGCACCGGCATGTCTGAATGTGACTGATAATGAATGTTACTGTTATCTGTGTTCAGTGGTTCATTGATGAGGCCAAAATAGCATTACATGCTGTGGCTTCCGCTTAAAGTCAATAAGTGTCTACAATGGGATTATTGTTAATGCTTCTCAAACATCTTTAGCCTGTCATGTAAACAGGCTCCCTGCACAACAGAGAACACTCTGACCTTGCCCTCGCAACTCCTATATCAGCAGCACTGTGTTAATCCTAAATGTGACTCTCTCTCTGGGCGTGTCTCCCAGTCAGTCTCCCTGTCTGTCTCCCCGTCCGTCTGTCTGTTTGTTTTCCACTCTGCCTCCTCGCCTCCCTCTATTCCTGTATTCCAGATCGATGACATGGATGTCTGGAGTAAATCATGATGTCCAGCGCCCTCCTCCTATGTGCATGTGTGTGTGCGCGCGTGCGCGCGTGCACGCGTGTGTCCGTTGCAGGTGAAGTATTGCTCTCTCAGCACTGCTGTCCCTCTGGGCTTCACCACACGCCTGCCTGCCTGCCTACTGTCCAGCCACAATCAATTACACACACACACACATACGCACGCACGCGCACGCACGCACACACACACATGCACACACACTCCTACACACACACCCACACGCACATACACACGCGCACACACACTCACACACACACACACACACACACTGAGCATGTGTGAAGGGGTGAATGCATTTTTCATGTAGTGTCCGGGACTCGACACGGGGCGAGTCCATAATAGAGTTGCGGTGGGTGGGTGTGTGTGCAGGAGGACAGAAGTGACGGATTCACTCATCAATACTAATAACCATCTACTGACCGGTGTGCTGAGCTACAGCTTCCCTACCTCTGTTGCTGCCGCCGTGTGTTGATGAGACGTCCGCCTAACGATGTCAGACGGGAGGCTGCCGGCCTCCGGAGGGGAGACGAGTGTGGAACCAGCACATCCTCACACGCACAAACACGCCTTTTCCAGATCAACACATCACGCCGGGAGACAGTGGACTGGGGCCGGCTAGATCTGTGCGTGCGTCTGTGTGTGTCTGTGTGTGTGTGTTTGCCCGTGGTGTGTGTGTGTGTCTGTGGAGGGGCTGGCGTCTGAATTTATGTCAATATAGACAAAAGTGAGACAGATAAATCCATTGTGTGTATGGCTATGATACTCACCAAGGACAATGTGATTATGGGCATTTAAAGGGGTTTGGATAATGGACAATTATGAGGTATTTATTGATGGAATGTAAAATGCATTAGGGCACTTCCCTAAAAACAGTGGAATGTGTGTGTGTGCGTGTATGTGTGCACACACACACTGATGATAGCATACACACACACACACACACGTCTGTGGCTGCAGCTGCGGCACAATTCCGACAAGTGAGTCTGATTGCCATCACGTCCTCTTCTGACGTGCAGCCACTCTCTCTTGTAAGGTTTTGCGCTCGCTTGTGGATGTGTTTGTGCACTTCAGTGTGTGTTTGTGTGTGTACAGTAGATTTGTGCATGATCTCATCTCGTCTCTCTCTCTCCCTCTCCGTGCCCCCGGGTTCAGAAGTAGAGAAAAGAGTCTTGTTCAATGTGAGAAATACGCTGATGGGGCTTATAATAAATCATAGAAACGTTGGCTCACACACACACACACAACCTACTCACGCTGTGTGAGCAAGTGAGCGGTGTGGCAACTCTTGAAACACCTGGTGCTGACAAAATCTTGGCCTTTCAATTAAAAAAAAAAATCTGTTGTTTCAAAAGGTCCGTTGATGCCCCTTTAAACCCTTCCCCTCCACCTTTCTCCTCCTCTCCTCTCCTCCGCTCCTCTCATCTCCTATTCTTCTCCTTTCCTCGCTTCTTCTCTCCCTCTCCTCTTCAGCCCTCTCATCACATTTCTCCTCCTCTGCTCTCGTCGCATCTTCTGCTCCTTTCCCCTCTCTCTTCCTCTCTCCTCGCCTCTATTCAGCCCCCTAATCACCTTTCTCCTCATTTCCTCGCATCTTCTCATCTCATCTTCTCCTGCTCCTTTTCCTCTAGTTCTCTCCTCTCCTCTTCATCCCTCTCATCACATTTCTCCTCCTCTCCTCTCATCTTCTCCTCATTTTCTCTCTCTTCATCTTCTCTCCTCTCTTCAGCTCCCCCCTCCCCTCTCTACTCTCTGGGGCCTCATGAATACCAGCTGATTACAGACCTGTCCTTCTGTGTGTGTGTGTGTGTGTGAGAGTGAGAGTGAGTGAGCGTGTGTGTGGGGGCATGTGTTAGTGTGTGTGTGCATGTGTGTGCATTGTTGATCATGATGCATAGGTGAATGTGATATGAATAAATATATGTCAACTCTGTGTATCTAGCCTATTTTTGCAATTTTATGTAGAAATATGTATTTTCATGCATTTCCTTTCATGTACTGTATGTGCGCGTGTGTGTGTGTGTGTGTGTGTGTGTGTGTGTGTCCATATGTGCACCTGTGTGTGTTTGTAGGTATGTCAGCTGCCCCTCTCTGATTATAATTGCAGTGTGAATGGGTTTGGGTGAAGTGCAAGGCAAACATGGGTGAGATGATGGCGAAGCAATCATTCGCTGGTATTTTTTACCAGAACCCTGAAGTGGGCCCATTTTTTTCCCACCCCCGGGGGAATTCAGACAGACAGAAGTCTTTGTGTTCATCTCAAGCTCTCGGCGCATCACGTCATTACTTTTGTACGGGCTGATTTGCTGTTTGTCTCGGCGTGTCATTCATCCACACCGAATGTGGTGTTACGAGCCGCCACCGCCGCCGCCGACGGAGAAGAGAGATGCTCCATTGAACGCTCAGCGTCGTTCACCAGGAGCCAAATCAAAACACAACATTTCAACGCGCGCGTTATGGATGCGTCTTGTCAGTACGAAGAGATAAACACATCGGTGAATGAATGTATGAACGAATACATATATTTAATTTTGAAAAAGAAAGTTGTGCGCAGGGGGTTGGGCAAAAAAAAAAATTCCTTTTAATCTTAATGCAGCGTGAAGTATTCCTCCTAGCCTTTCTGCGAATACAGGCGTGTCATTAACACCGCAGCCATGGCATTAAAAAATGCCAGCGAGAGGATGCGACTTGATTGGCTGTCTGACCTTTAAAGGGTACTTGACACTTTTAAAAATTAATAAAGAGTGAAAGCGGCCGAAACCAAATTTGTTTTACTGGAAACAATAACTGCAAACCATATAAATATGTTTGGCCATAAACAAACAAAGGGATAGTTATTGGAAGGTGCCGTCGAAAAGAAATCAAGGACAGAACTGCTAGATCTTTTTATTTCACGTCAGCGTTCCTCTTTAAAAATGGCCACCGTTCCTCTTAAAATGTCCAATCACATGAAGTCATTTCTCTGAACGTCGTAATGTTTCGCTATCGCCAGTGACGACGGTGGCGGCGGCGGTCGTTGTATTTCTGCTAACGTTAACCCCTTCGCATTCGTATTCCTCCTCTCTAATCGAAAAATACAAATGGAAAGGGACGTTTTCAAGCAAAGGAAGTTAATGGTAATTCTACCGGCTCACATTTAAAAGGGCCCCTCTCTATTCACTTGGCATGAATGGCCGACTTTGAAAAGCAGATGAGAGTTTTCTTCTCTCTCTCTCTGCGTGGCTCTCCAACCTCAGAAATGATTCCTCGTAAAAAAAAGGAGGAATAAAAAAAATTAAATGGTGGCATCGCACAAAGGTTGGATGAATAGATAGTTACGGAGGGGAAGCGGAGGAGGGGAAGAGAAGACAGGAGAGACGAGGAGGAGGAAGAGAGGAGTAAACAGACGGATAGAATGAAATCACCCATTACCGAACAGCTCTCCTTAAAGAGAGAAATAACGAGAGCGACCGAAACAAATAAATGGCAAAAATGTGGGCTTAAATTACCCGACGCAAAGACAGAGACAGAGACACGAAGGAGCGGCACGATACGACAGAGCGAGGGACAAAAAGAAAAGAGTAACAAAATGTCCCCATTCTTCAATAGAATCAAAAATCAACTCGAGACAGAAAAGACGACACTAGAGAACGAAGGACACCAGAATAATTAAACTCTACTTTATTGATCCGAGACGGGAATATCCCTCTGGGATTGAACCACTTGAAAAACTAGCAGGTAGGTAGAGACGAAGAGGAGAAACGTTGCATCAGGAGTATTGGGAGCCGAGAGTGGCGTCGGCGGTGCGCTATGACACGTCTTTTTTTCTCCCAGAGCACAATGTCCTCCTTTTTGGGTCGGACTCTCCCGATGCCCGCCAAGCGTAATTACCGTCTTGCTGAGTCTCTTTACATGGGCCAATGGCAAAAATCATCATCGCCGCCGCCGCCGTGCCAGGGCCCCCACGGTAAATAGGGGCCACCCGCCGGCGGAGATTCGACGTCGTTAGCCAACGCGGCTGGCCATGAGCATTAGAGACGCCACATTACGCCACGCCGTTGCCATGGCGCTAATGGTCTGGAAAACTAGATCGCATCTCCCCGGCCCATCCCTCACACACACACATGGGACCCTATAGAACCACAGCAACCCCCCCCCCCACCCCCACAAAAAAAAGAAAAAAAACTCGCCAGAAGGACGATAAATGTGTATCTGCAAAATTGTGTGTGTGCGGGGGTCACTGCTCGCCAAACACAGCAACAACAACAACAGGTACCACTGGGGGGGGTATAGCGCACACAAGAGGGGATAGGCAGAACACGATATAACGGTCCTCGATACTTGGCGGCTCTCGGCTCTCGTTCAATCTGCCGCCGTGTTTGCTCTAAGCCTCTATTTCTCCATCGCCCCCGCCTCCCAAGTCACAATGCATCAAGCGCAGGTGTCCTAACCCGACGAGGGTTTAGGAGCCGCCGAGCAATAGGAACGGATCCGGGGCTGGCCGCTCCACCGGCGAGGAGATATCTGCCCCGATCCATCTTTAATGTCACACACACACCCTCCCGCCTGCCCGCCGCCCCGGCCCTCCCACAGGATGCGCCCGCTTTCAAACGTGAAATAAAGGGGGCTAAGAAAATTCCCATTTACAGACAAACATCAGGCCGAGGGGCTCACTTTTGTGAAGGGACCGATATTGCTTGTGAGAGAGGGGCTGTGTGTGTGTGTTAACACAGAGTATCATGTGCTCTTTGTGTGACTAAGCCCTGTGTGTCAAAGTATGTGTGTGTGTGTGTGCTTATGGATGTGTGTATGGGCATATTTGTGCGTGAGAGGGCCATGGTTAAGTGGTCCACAGTATGGGCGCCCCCCCCCCCCACACACACACGCACATCAAGGCTATCATCATCTCACCTTCTGCTGTAATCTGCCCTTCTGACAGCCCATTGCTGCCTAAATGAATTCACACTCAATTCAAGTACCACCCCCCCCACTCCTTACCTCCATACATAGCTCCTGCCATAAATCGCCCCTGACTAGCACATGTCACACCTCCTCCTCCTCCTCTCCTCGTTCTCTCCTCCTCTCCTCTCATTCCCTTTCCTTTCCTTCCCTCTCCTCCTCTTCCCTCATATCTACTCCTCTCTTCTCCCCTCTCCTCTTCCCTCCGCTCCTATCTTCTCCTCTCATCCCCTCCTCTAGCCCCCTTCCCTCCTATCTCCTCCTCTACTCTCATATCTCCTCCTCTCCTCTCCCCTACTCTTTTCTCCTCTCCTTTCACCTCCTCTCCTCTTCTCTCCACTCCACTCCTCACCTCTCCTCTCCCCTACTTTTCTCCCTCCTCTCCTCTCCTCCCTTCTCCTCTCCCCTACTTTTCTCCCCTCTCCTCTACTATCCTCTACCCTCATCTCCCTTCCCCTCCTCTCCTCTCCTCTCACTTCCCACTGATTTTCCATTTGCATCTTCGCCAATCTTTATCTGATAGACAAACAGAAGACGAAGATGGAGGTTGTGTGTGTGTGTGTGTGTAGGTGTGTGTAATACAGGGAGAGGGGATGAATAGAGCGACAAAATGAGGGAAGGAAAGGACTGCAACTGACATAGAGAGAGAAAAATATGTCAGCTAGAGAGAAAGACTAAGAGATCATTTTAAGGGTATTTTTCTTAGTCTGAAAGCTGATTTTGTGAAGAAAAACCAATCAGATTCTCCCTGGCTTTGCTTTAAAAAGGGGAACTCATTTCCCCACTGCATTTTCATTACAAAGCGACGGACAAAGACGGAGGGGGGGGGCGGGCGGTGACCAGTGCTCCTCATTCATGTTCTTCCCAGTGTCTCTTCTCCAAAGCCTGACTCATGTCTATCACATGTTGCGGTAGAGAGACAGGAGACGGGGCGAGGGGGGAGGGATGGGAGGAGGACACTCGCATCCTGCATGTGAAATGTCTCAAATAAAGACAAAATAGCGGTGGAAGTGTCTGGCATCGAAAATGGTGGCCTGCTCAGACAATTAGATGCGCCATCTGCCGCCTCCCCCGCCGTTCCCTTATGTAATGGCCGTAAATATCAGCCAAGATAGTTAGGTAAATGCCACCGGCCCCAGCGGCTATGGCTTGCGTTCGTTTGGATTTAAACCGGCGTGACGAGTGTTTTTCAGCGAGAGGGAGAGAGAGCGATTATCGACGGCGGCGGTGTTCGACGCGCTCGCACATTCATTACTTTTGGGTGCGGTAGGGGGGTGGTTGGGTTTCGGTGTTGCGGTAGGAAACTGTGAGGTGGGAGTTTAATGAGCAGGGTGGACGGCGCGGTTAGCTTGATTAAAGGATGGGGGAGAGGGGGGGGGGCATATGTTGAATTCACAGCGGAGGCTCCTATCCAGAATCACAATGGAGACACCATGTTTTTTACCTTCTGCTGTTGTACACTGCTGTTGCCAAGTCTTTCCTTGATGTCTCCTCTCTCTCCCTGTGTCCGTCTGTCTGTCTGTCTGTCTCTTTCTCTCTCCCCCACCACCACCACCATCCTCTCCCTATCCCTGCCCTTCTTCTCCTCCATACTGAATCAGGAAGAATTAACCTTTCTGAAGAACAATATCATTACAAGCATGGATGCATCTTACTCCCTGTGTGTGTGTCCGTGTGTGTGTGTGTGTGTGTGCGTGCATGCGTGTGCGTGTCTGTAGGTGTGTTCATCTATTTGTGTCTTGTGTCTAGTTATGTGTGTCCCTGTAGCTTTGTGTGTGAGTGTGTTTATATCTGAGTCTGTGTGTGTGTGTGTGTGTGTGCGCGCGCTGGATAGGCTTGTGTGCATAAGCGCGTTAGAGTCTAAAAGACCTTTCCTGTGGGACAACACCGATGCAGCCTTTTTGTCTTCTCCTCTTGTTCCAGATTACTGTTTGTTTTATTAATGTTATGGTAATCTGGCTCGCCCTCCCTCCCTCCCTCTCTCTCTCTCTCTCTCTCTCTCTCTCTCTCTCTCTCTCTCTCTCTCTCTCTCTCTCTCTGTCTCTCTCTCTGTCTGTCTCTCTCTCTCTCTCGTTGGCTCCCTGGCGCCCCAGAAATGCTGAAGAACTCGTCGGCCACACATTGATCTAGGTGGCTCCAGAGACGCCGCACCACTCAGCCAGTTTCCACCGTGTCAATCTTTTATGAATGCTGCTGGCGGGAACTGTCCCCTCAGGAGTCCTCTGCAGACAATGTCCCACACAAAAGAGGGGTTGGCAAACGTGGCACAGCCTCCGGCAATGACGTCCATTGTGGCGCCGCTGTGTTGCGGCCAGCGTGTTTTTTTTTTTCATTAAAAAGGGAGGTGGGGGGGAGGGGGCTGTTTACACGGCCATGTTTTTTTTTCTCCGTCCGTTGGTCGACTGATCTACAATCCTATGCCCCAGGGTTGAACACATGAAGGAATTAGTTTGATGAGTGAGTCAATTTGCGTTTTTGGCTGTATGCGTGTGTGTGTGTGTGTGTGTGTGTGTGTAGATGTGTGTGTTTGTGTGAGGTACCTGAAGGCCTGTGTTTCTCCCTCGCTCACCATAAGGTCCATTTTCAAGGGAAAATAGGTTTATAATTAGATCGCAATGTGGAGCAGACGCGTTACGAACGTGCGGCAAAGTATGTTTTGAATGTATTTTTCCGCTTTAATCATCGTCAAAGGTATGAAACCGTGAGTATAGGACGTGGTCACCTTGACGACAAACACACAAACTTAGGCAGCTGTTCCACCATGTAGGCTACACACACACACACACACACACACACACATACGCACGCACACACGCACACACACACACACACACACTCTCCATTGTTGCCCCGCCTGTAAAACATTGTCTCACCTGAAGGAGATGGCTTATTAAACATTAATTATGATGCACTATCAAGACTATGTGCTCGGCTTACTGAGAAGCCCTGCGTGTGCGCATGTGTATGTGTTCTATTTGCATGTACGGGCATGAGTGTGTGTGTGTGTGTGTGTGTGTGTGCAAGCGCTGATGGGATTGCTTGTGTGTGTGTGTGTGTGTGTGTGGGTGTGTGTGGGTCTACAAGTGTGTGTGTGTCTATCCGTGTGTGTGTGTGTGTGTGTGTGTGTGTGTTGTGTCTCGGGGTTGTGTTCTGCCTGCTAATGGCTACTGTATTGGAGACCTCTTGCCCCCTTTCTTTCAAGTCTTGTCCCTCCACCCCCCACCACCCCATCACCACCCCATCACCCCCCCACCCACCCCTCCAGCTCCTATCTTGCCTCTAATCCTTCTCCTCGCCCTTGTTCTGCTGACCCACCCCCCTACCCTCATCACCCCCCCTTTCCTCCCCCTTTTGATGCATGCTTCCTCCCCCTCCCCTCCCCTTTGCTCCTGTGTTTTCTCCTCTCCTACTCCTCTGATTGAAAGTATTTAGAGCTCCCACTGGTCTTCCAGTGGCTTGTCAATGCAAATTCATCTTCCTCTCGCCCTCCTGTCTCTTTCTCTGTCACTCGCTATATCCCTTTCTCTGTCTGTCTGTCATTCTCTCTCTCTCTCTCTCTCTCTCTCTCCATCTTTCTCTCCTCTCTCTGTCACTGTCTCTTTGTCTCTGTGTCTCGCTCTGTCACTTTCTGTGTATATCTCTATGTCTCTCTGTCACACTCTCTCTCTCTCACACACACTTCTTTCTTTGGTTTATCGATATTTTAAGTCTATTCATTAAAACGGGGACAATGGAAGAGCTAATTCTCTCCCATTCTCTCCTAATCTTGTTGTATTTCTTGTTCTCTATCTCACCTTAAAAAGTCCCTCCGTCCCTGTCCCTATCATTCTCTCTCCATGTTTTGCTCCCTCCCTCCCTCTCTCCCCCCTCCCATCTGTTTCTCTCATAACCCATCTCTCTCTTTCTCTTTCTTTTGCTCTCTCTCTCTCTCTCTCTCTCTCTCTCTCTCTCTAGCTGTCTCTCTACCTCCCTCTCTCGGGGATCAGTGGATGTGTTATGAGGTGAGAAGCAGACCTGACCTGGCTGTTAATGTAAGCACAAGGATCTCCTGACTCCACCCCCCCCCCCCCCCACACACACACACACATGCACAAGAGCACGCATATACACACACGCACACACACACACACACACACACACACACACACACACACACACACACACACACACACACACACACACACACAGACAGCTCAAAGCTTGGGGGCCAATGAGTCAGCCCATTGGTGATTCGAGTCTCACAGTGTAATCTCAGTGTAGACTGACAGCTCATATTAACTTTGATAGCTGGAAGGAGGGCAGCGTTGGAGAAGTCCTCACTAAACCAATCTGATAGAAGCAGACTCTTAACCCCTACCGGCTGTACACTGATGGTCATCTTAAGATGACCTTTGGTACTTTATATATTTATATTTTTTTGTAGTACCAATATGTGTTACGTTTTTGTGTCTTGGGTTTTGTTTTTATGTTTTTTAACATATACAGTATGCGTGTTGTAAGGATCCCATTGTAAAGATGGTTCAAATAAAGGGAGTTCCTTCAATACATGTATGTCTAGACACTTGATGTTGGTTAAGATGTGAAACTATTCTGTGTATTGTTTAACTGCTTCAACTGCTGTAAACGATTAAAAAGATGCAACACTTATTCTTATTTTATTTTTATTTAGTTATTTTTATGTTGGTTTTACATTCTCTCTCCAGCCTCTCGCCCTCGCTCCCACGTACACAAAGGCGGCTCAGCCCTCCTGTGAAAAAGCCCATTCTCTCAACCATTCAACGGTAAATATCTCTAGTCTGATTAAGCGCAAACTGTTACGCGCCATAATCATGCATAGGAATCCCCGGCAAGAGGCTGGCGCCGCGCGGTGGAAAATGTCACCTGTCATATTAGATGATAATTGTGGTGAGATGAAGGCGGCGGCGGCAGATGCCCTGCATCGCTCCCCCAGCTCGTATCTGCAATATAGCTGCATTTGAAATGCATGTCTAGGATGAGGGATTTGCCAAATGACTCCATACATAAGAAATGAAACCAAACATCTGGATCTGTGTGTGTATGTGTGTAGGTGTGTGTGTGTGTGTGTCTGTGAAATAATATTTGTGTTTATTTGTGTGTAGGCATGCATGCATGTGTGAGTATATGTGTGCGTGTGTTTGTGTATGTGTGTGTGTGTGTGTGTGTGTGTGTGTGTGTGTGTGTGTGTTTGTGCTTAAAAGACGGATCCATGTTGCCCTTTCAGTCTGGAGCCAAAGATTCCCATGATGCTTCGGGTCAACTCACGGTCACTGACTATGGGTGACGTATTACTGCGTGTGTGTGTGTGTGTATCTGTGTGCCCACATGTGTGTACTTGTGCGTGCGCGTGCTCCTGTGTGAATGCAAGTGTGCTGGAATGTGCTGGTGTGCGTGTGTGTACCCACCACTGATTTACACTGAAAGACTCTGCAATGTCAGTGGCTAATATCACCAGGCTGATTCACAGCCTTTGCCTGGCAGCAAGTGAAGCCATTATGCAGATGAATTCATTTAGATGCACATTTGCCAGTCAACACTCAACCTTACCTTTCCACCGCGACGCTGCAGGCCCGTTATTTATGCACAGCGGTTTTCCACTAATTCAACACTTCAACCTCTTGCTAATGCCCTGAGGGATTAGCCACCAAGCAACTGTGTGTGTGCATGTGTTAAATATCACCAACTGTGTAAGTGTCTGTGTGTGTCTGTGTGTGTCTGTGTGTGTCGTGTGTCTGTGTGTCGTGTGTGTGTCGGCATATGTGTGTGTGTGTGTTTCGGTGTATGTGACACCGTGCATGCGAACGAACGTGCAAGACATGACATTAGCGGTCAGACCCCCGCCTTGTAAATGCAAACAGAGTTTGTTGTTTGTTTGTTCATTTTTACACTTATTTTTTATGTTCCCCATTTAGCCCGCCAACCACTTAGCGACCATTAGAGCGAAGCTTATCTACCTCAAGCCGTTCTGTCTGCGGGATTTTGATCACATTGCGACGTCTGCTCGTGTAATTATACCAAACTTGTTTTGTCAGCGTCTTGTCCAATGATGAGGTAAAGGTGCCGCTTGATTGCACCTCCCACCCAGCCCCCCCCCCCCCCCCCCCCCCCCTGCCGCCCCCCTCGCCGCCGCCTCCCTCCAGAGAAAGTCTCACAAAGAGAGAGGAGAGGGGTTATGAAAACTCTTTTTGTCCATGTTAGCAGACGGCAGGAAGTAGCTCTACCCACTGACCCAGTTACAGACCAGAGAGAGAGACAGAGAGCGAGAGAGAGAGAGAGAGAGAGAGAGGGAGAGAGGGAGAGAGGGAGAGAGAGAGGGAGAGAGGGAGAGAGAGAGAGAGAGAGAGATAGCTCTTAGGGCTGCAGTGTTTATTTTAATGGGTTTTTACACGGCTCCTTTCGCCCTTTCAAAATTGAAAGCAGTGTAACACACAACGTGTACACAAGGGCGCACACCGACGCAGACACACACCCACCCACACACACACACACACACCCACACACACCCACACACACACACACTTTTTGTTAAATTTGTTAAAGTCAAACTTCATGTTTAAGTCATGAGGCTCTACTTAGTTTAGCAACTCAATAAGTACACCATTTTTTAACCTCACTGTTCAGAAATGGTCCAAATCCATGTTAACACAAGGGTGCACACGGACGCAGACACACACACACACATGTGGACACACGCTCAAATGGGTGCGTGCACACACACACACACACACACAGTTAGTGAACTGAATATAAAATAATGATATTATTTTCCACACAAATTCATAAGCGGCGATCCTGAATGACGCTCTCCCTGTGTTGAATCTAGTCCAGTAGCTTTCCACACATCTTCTTCACATCTCCACAAGTGGATGTACAGATGTCAGTTACGCGGTGTCGGCCATGTTTATAGGGTCACTGGGTTAACAACACATTTGGGAAGGGGTTCCTGGGAAGGAGAGGAGTGTGTGTGTGTGATAGCTTGGCCGTGGAAATGAAGAATTCAAATGTAGAAATGTCTGCAGCACTAAGAATGGATGGGTATCAATATATTCACATTTATATACAGTGAGAGCAAGAGCAAGAGCCAGAGCCAGAGAGAGAGAGAGAGAGAGAGAGAGAGAGAGAGTGAGAGTGAGAGCGAAAGCAAGAGCGAGAGCGAGAGAGAGAGAGAGAGAGAGATATGGGGAAATACATAAATAAGCTATGCTTGATAGGCTATGTCTCCCATCATAATAAAGGGAGGCAGGGAAAACAAAATAAACTGGCAGAGAATGAGCATGGGAGGGCAAAGAATGACTCAGTGTGTGTGTTTGTGTGTGTGTGTGTGTGTTTGTGTGCGTGGGGGCGGGTCAGCATTTTGTCTTTCAATTTACTCTCTTCACTCCGGGTGATTCATGAGCCGAATACGACAAATCAGAGTTTCATGTTTAATATTGGTACGTCCCACACACCCCTCACACACACACACACACACACACACACACACACACACACACACACACACACTGCAGGAAGCCATTCCCCCCCTGCTTTATGTTCAGTGAGTGCAGCCTGGACACAGCAGGTACCCGAGGGCAGCGTAGGAGCACAGTGAAGCAGAGAGAGACAGAGTCTTGAGAGAGAGAACGAGAGAGAGAGAGAGAGAGACAGAGACAGAGACAGAGACAGAGAGGATGGAGGGGAGCTGGTACACACAGCTCCTGGTACACACAGAGACCGGCAGACATACAGACAGGCATACAGACAGACAGACAAACAGACAGACAGAGAGAAAGACAGACAGACAGACAGGCAGGCAGGCCAACGGGCGCGCAAACAGGTCGACACATTTGCAGACGGCCAGGCAGGCAGGCAGGCTGACAGTCGGAGCATCAAGGGGGCATTATAGTCGCTGTGATGCGTTAAGTGTGCGGTACGGCCCTAACATCGGTGTGGATGTGCGAGGAGATGTGCGAGGAGGTGAGGTGGGTGTGCGACGCCCCAAAAGTTGCCGTATGAACCGTGTTCACGAGGGCCACGATGATGTCATCAGGCAGGTAGACGGCCAGGAAACACATAGACTAACAGACATACAGGCAAACATGCACGCTGGCAGACAGGTAGAGAAAACCAGAGAGGCAGGCAGGCAGTCAGGCAGGGAGGCAGACAAGACAGGCGTTCAGACATGCAGTAGACAGTCAGACAGGCAGGTAGCCAGACAGACAGACGGAAAGGTAGACGGACAGACAGCAGGTATGCATGGTATGCAGTTATACCGACAGACATGCAGGTAGCCAGCCAGCCAGACAGACAGACAGGTATACCGACAGACACGCACTCAGGCAGGTGGACAGACAGGTAGACGGACAGACAGCAGGTATGCATGGCATGCAGGTATACCGACAGACAGGCAGGTAGCCGGCCAGACAGACAGACAGCCGGACAGGTAGATGGCCAGACGGGCACTCAGGCAGGTAGACGGACAGACAGCAGGTATGCATGGTATGCAGGTATACCGACGGACAGGCAGGTAGCCGGACAGACAGACAGACATACAGACATACAGACAGGTAGGCGGACAGACTGGCACTCAAGGAGGTAGGACAGGTAGACGGACAGAGAGCAGGCATGCATGGTATGCAGGTATACCGACAGGCAGGCAGGTAGCCAGACAGACAGACACACAGGTAGACGGACAGACAGGCACTCAAGCAGGTAGGACAGACAGGTAGACGGACAGACAGCAGGTACGCATGCAGGGAGACAGCCACCATGAATAATGGATGGGAACAGAGGGCCCGTGTTAGGGCAGAATATGAATAGCCTTGCCTGCAGTCTCTGAGCTCGATGGGAGCTCATACACACACCTCTGAGATGTGCTCTGAATGATAAGTCACCGCTAGTGGCTTCCCATTACCCGGGTAACTTATTACGGGTCACCGGTTATACAAAAAGCAGTAGAAACGAGAGAGAGAGGAACAAATAATTCATGGATAGCTCCCGGCATATGTTTATTAAAAAAATTACAATCAATTAAACCCACATAGAAGGTGTATATATATATATATAGAAGCGCTAATGATTTAAGGCCTGCTACTTTATTAAGGGATAGGATCGTAATATAAAAGAAAAACCTCACAAATCATCTCACCCTCTCTCTCTCTCATCATATTTCCCCACTTCTGTGCACCTCCACCCCTTCATCTCTCTCTCTCTCTCTCTCTTTCTCCCCCCCCCCCCTCTCTCTCTCTCTTTAAATATCTGATGCACAGCAGAATAAGCAACGATAATGGGGCGGTAGTACCAATTACTGCTCCTTTAACCTCTGGCCACATTACAAAAAAGAACACAAGGAACCCACAGAATAGTTCACTTCTCTTAGAGGTAATTGCTTTGTTGAAGTCGGGTGGCTGTTCAAACAGTTTAGCTGGCTGTTGCACGACGCAGGTGTCTGGTGACTGCGATCCGTGCGCGGGAAACACCCTCAGGTGTGATGTAATGTTTCATATATATGATTTTAGTAGAGCTCGGTCTCTCTCTCTCTCTCTCTCTCTCTCACGTGGTGCCGACCTCACACACACACTTCTTTCTCCTGTCCCTTAAGGCGCGGTCATGATGCGCGCGGCAGAGATCAAGCACGGCGGCGTGGCACATGCACAAGTCACCCGAGCGCAAGACACACATGTGCACGCACACACACACACACACACACACAAACATGCAAAATTTAATAACACACGCACATCCCCGCACAAGTGGGGATTAGGTCTGAGACAGAGGCTCCTGATTACAATATGTTTATTACTCTGCCTGCCAACCGCGGGGCTCTTATCATTCATACACACACACACACACACACACACAAACACACGCGCAAAAACACACACACACACGTGCGCGTATATTCACTGTTTTCAGCGCTGTTTGTGAACTGCAGATTTCTTATTAAAAATTGATCTGCAAGCTGTTGTGTGTCGCTGCTGCCTTGAGGAATTCATTACCTCTGTTATGCACCACTGTGTGTCCCCCCCGCCCCCCCTCCCCCTCCCACACACACACATACACACACACACATGCGTATATGTGTACGCACACACACGCACACACACACACACACGCATCCCTGCAAGCAATTCCGACCTGTCGAATAAAACAACACCCTTTCGTTTAAAATGTTTAAAATGCAAACAAGCTCAGCCTCCCAGTGGGAGAGAAAGAGGAGGAGCTTGGTGGGGATAGATAATAGAAAGAGAGCGAGAATGAAAGAAAGAAAGGCAAAAAAGAACGAAAGACATGAACATTTCATGAAAATTGTTGAAGATGATGATGATGATGATGATGGCTGTGCGATGAAGACAATGATTGGGGAGAAGACGGGGTTGGAGGGGAGCGGCGGGGTTGACGTTCCTCCCTCGGGTCTTGATGCTAAGTGGGATGGCATTCGACTTAAAGGTGGGAGGGAGACACCTTGTGACACCCCCGCCAGCCCATGCCCCCCCCCCCACCCCCCTCTCCCCATAGGCCTCCCCCGTCTCTCTCTCTCTCTCTCTCTCGCTCTCACCGCCCTCCATTCTCTCGGTTCTCTTTCATCTATTTTTACCCTCTACTCTACGCGTACTCTTGCAGCTCCTTTCCTCCTAATATTGCTGTGTGTCTTTTCATCGCACCTCTCTCTCTCTCTCTCTCTCTCTCTCTCGACTATTTTCCTGCCATCAAATCCGTTCGCAGAGTTCCCTCGGCTCGAGCGGCCATTTTAGAGGTCCCCCCCCCTTCTGTTTTGATGCTGCTCTTTTTTCTTTTGTTGTTGTTTACCCCCATCCACTCCCCGAGCCGATACCTTTGACTGCTGCCACGGCGCTGGCAGCTTCAAAGCCGTCATTATGTACAAACAAGGTGCGATTGGTAGAAATTGAATTCGGCTCGAGTAATTTACTCCATCTTTACCCCTCAGCACTCATGTATTAACAAAGAGGAGGGCTGATTGAAATGCAGCGCCATGCTCTATAACCTGCCAAGTGCCCTTGAAATCCTCGTTTGTAGCCCGGCGCCAGGAGAAGAAAAGGAAGAGGGAGACCAGGGGAGAGAATGGAGGAAGACGAAGAGCGAGAGAGAGAGAGAGAGAGAGAGAGAGAGAGAGAGAGAAACAAGAGGGTGTGAAGGATGCATGGGAGCTGTGCTTTTTCAGTCTATTTATCTATCTATCTCTATCTATCGGCAGCGTACCTAAAGTTCACTCCATTCTTTACTCCTTTTTTCCCCCACCTTTTGCCCCCAACCCCTTTTTTCAACCATATCTCATGTTCCCGCTCCACCCCCCATCCCCTCTCCTTTATCAGTTATTTATCTCTCTCCATTACTCCCCTCTCTCTCTCTCTCTCTCTCTCTCTCTCCCCAGCTCCCCCATTACGCTGCAGACCACACCGCGTCTCAGCAATTTTCTCTACCTCATCTTCTTTATTTTTTTCCGTGTTTTTTTTATTTTATTTAGTGCTGCCGCAATCTTTCGCCTTTCTCGCCATCTTCCCTCCCCTCTCTCCTGAAATAGACCTAAGGGCTGCTCCATTTGAGAGTCCATTTTTACTAAACTACACTTTTATTTTTCACAACAAAAAGTGTATCGTGTGAGGTAACAAGGTAAGTTTGCAAGTAAGTAGGCGGTATAATTTTGTTATTATAAGATCATTTCACAGAGATAATATTTACCAACCCATGGCTGCGACTGCGGACACACACACACACGCACGCATGCACACACACGCACGCACACACACACAAGCACACACACACAACCTCAAACCTGTCCCCACCCCACCACACACACACACACACACACATGCACACATGCACACACCCACACACACACGGACACACACACACTTCAGAGATTAAGCACAGTGGGGGCAAAAATAACACTGTCCGCGCAAGATGCTTGTTAGCCTTCGAGGATTCCTCTTCATGCTGGCGCCGGGTGTTCACAGCGCGATGCTAAGTTGATTAGGAGATTATTAAATGGACGTATTCGCGCGCCTCTGTATTATTGTATTACGGCCGGCGATTGATCTGCGCTGGCGGACGTCTAACGCCGCGTTAGATGCGCTCCTTATCTCCAAAGCGTGGAGAGCGTGGGAAGAGCTGCCCAGCGACACGCACACACACAGATATGCACACACACACACACACACACATGCAAACATACATGCACACACACACACACACACACACACCCGCGCATGGTACGGTAATAACCTCCTTCCCCGCTGTTACCCTGAGCTGACCTCTGGCCTGACCACGCCGCACGGCCTCAAATGGAGGATTTTATGCACGCCATATTTCATGCGGAGCATCGCACATATGTACTTAATGCTTTAACCCCCAGCCAAGCATGAAGCACATACACACACACACAGGCGGACAAAGTTGTCTTTTCCAAGAAAGTTTTGTGTCCATCCTTTTTATTCCTCCAATTACTGGAAATCCTGCTGGCTATGTAGGTAACTTCAATTAAACACAATAACCACCTTTTAAGGGGCACTCCTCCTGGCGGTTAATTATTACAAATTATAACGCTATTAATGACTTGTTGTGCTGTTTTTCTTTCCCGCCGAGGACACACACCGTAGCCTCGATTTCGCGTGCCGACGATTTGCGGGAAGGTTAACAGATACACACTTAATGTTATTTTGGTGATTATCTTTCGTCTGTAAACATCGTAGCTCTCTCTCTCTCTCTGCGACAACCTTAGGAGAGACGAACATTTCCCACAGGAGAGGGCTCCTGGGTCGGCCTGGGTAGCAGAACCGCGCAGGCGATTTTTTTTCCCTGAGCTTTTGGTCTTCGCAAGAGCCAAACCTGCCGCACTAAACATTTCTCCCTGTTCCCTTCATGAAATATGGATTTGTGTACAGATGGGCCCAAATGCTAATAGCTATGTGCATGTCTGTGCGCATGTGTGTGTGTGTGTGTGTGTGTGTGGCTTGGTGTGTCTGTCTGTGCGCGTGTCTGTCTGTCCGTGTGTGTGTGTGCCCAGGCTGGTGTGTCTGCACTTGTAGATGTGTGTTGCGCCGGGGTTGAATTAGATTTGGGATCCGAGGCGAGGAGGAGAAGAGACGCATGGAGGAATTTAGCTACGAGGCTCATAAATAGTTTAGCCACCCAGAGCAGATTCATCAAGTAGCGTGAGGGATGAATCATATTTCCCCACTTCTGTGCACCTCTGCCCCTCCGTCTCTCTCTCTCTTTTCTCGCTCTCTTTTCTCTCCCTCTCTCTCTCTCATTCCCTCTCTCTTTCTCTCTCTCCCTGTCTCTCTCTCATTCTCTCTTATTCTTCTTCTCTCTCTCTCTCTGTCTCCCTCCCTCCCCCCTCTCTCCGTCTCTCTCCCTCCCGCTCCCCCCCTCTCTTTCTCTCTCTCTCTCACCCGAGGAGATGACTGCGGAGAATAAGGTGCTGTGGAATAGTAATCCCGAGGCTTAAGCAGCCTCATACTTGTCGATGCTCCCGCAGCTGAAGATGTTGAGGGGAGATAGCTTTTCTATTGACCACTCCCCCCTGTGCCCCCCCCCCCCCCCCCCCCCCCACACACACACGCACACACACACACACATGCACGAATGCACACACACACACACACACACACAACGGGTACACACTCTAGCCGAACCTGTGAAATCCTCTCAGTAGGTATTAGGCAGGTAATGGATTTCTTTTCATAATACATGCTCATACATAACACATATTATCATATACCTAATAGGAGGGTTTTAGGATAGTGAAACGGTTCAGGGTGTTTGTCTCCCAGCAGAGAGGTTCTGGGAACGAAAGGAAATTGCAACAAAGAAATAAAATAAGAAACATTGAAACATTGATTGATTGATTGAAAACCGTTGTCCCCAGTCTACCTGAGGCATCCTGGAAACCAATCCCCAAACCTTTTCCTACAACATGTACCTAAAACTCACCGGTTGTGGATAAAACCGTCTGCTAAACGACTGCTTAGTAAATGCATGGGCGTGCAATCACGCAGACAGGACAAGCACCGTTTGACAAAAACAGCCAGGAAACCATGTGACCGTGAGAACGGGCACGCCCCCTCCCTCCCCTACTCCCCCCACAACCCCCCCCCCCGATCGATGGCACGATCTGTTGCTTTGAATCGTCCAATGAGGAGACAAATATCCTACGAGGAAATGAGCCCTGGGTAAGCGTTTACCAGAAATTGAAAGGCCTTTAGGTCCTATTGGCTCCTCGGTTATTTGGCCTGGGCGTTCACCCCCCTGGCTGTTCAATGAAGGATGAGCCTCTCCATATATCATCTCTGTCGGCTCGGATAGATCCCCGGCTCCATCACCATGGCGATGGGCGTTTAACCGAAATCCCGAGAGACACAGTCACTCCGCAGATTGCCTCTGAGGATGAGGGGCCCGGGCGCGCGAACGAGGATGCTGTGTCTTTGCCTGCGAAGATATATATCAAGAAAGAAGTGTCTTGTGTTGTGTGTGTGTGTGTGCATGTGTTTGTCAGTGTGTGTGAGTGTGTGTGTGTGTGTGTGTGGGGGGGGGGGTTGTGTGTTGTTTCTCCATTTGTTGTTATAAATTATAGATCAAGGTTGCCAGGAGGTCTTATTAGAAGAGCCAAAAAGCCCCCTATCGCCGCACCTGAGCACATTTCCCTCTCCACCACCTCCTCCTCCTCCTCCTCCTCCTCCTCCTCTTCTTCTTTCTCCTCTGCTCTCCTTTCCCTCTCCTTTCCTGTCCTCTTGTTCCCGTCTGCTCTCCTCTCCGGCGCTCCTCTCTCCTCTGTTCTTTTTTGTTTTTCAACCTTCACAACACAACGTCCGTGCCTTGTCGCATGGGACAATTTGAAAACAGAAATAATAAAATGCATTACAATTTATCTGTCTACACAACGGCTCCGTGAGTTTCACATCAACCTTCGACACAACGTCGTCCGCGCCTCGTCGCGTCTTGCGGATGTCAGCGCCGGGAGAATCCTCCTTTCGGCGTGACTTAGTTCGGTTCGGGGGTCTTGGTCCTTCCCCAAAGATCGGCTCAGTGCTCGGATACAATAAAAACCATTCAAGCTCCACTACACACTGCTGGATGTGAACGCTGACCCCTACGGTCTCCCCTCCATCTGCCACTGGATCCTGCGGCTTATGCTGGATCCGGACCACAAATGGCTCAGTTCCACCAAACCCTTTCGGTATAGCACTTAGTAAAAAAAACGTTACCTAACACGAGCCATCCTGTACCTATCTCTGGATCTGTTTTTGCGCTTCCGCCGCTGCGAACAGCTATACCCTAAAATGGAGACGGGGTTCATAGCCACGTAACTATGGCGACCTCACATCTAACGTGACCTGAGTAAACACAGGAGCACAACAACACAGTGGAGGACGTCGAATGTTTCGCAATCTTTCTTCTCGCTGCGTCGGATGTTTATTACAACATGGGAGACAAGCAAGGCTGAAGACAGCGGGGCGAAATACCGCCGACATAAACAAGACAGAAAAATGGCTGGTTCGTGCGTTGAGTCCTTTGTCCAACGGTCTGCAGTGTTTCTAGATCCACCTCTAGGTCCCGGGGTCAGTGTGCTAGGAACCTCAACAGAGGGGGAGCCAAACCAACTTTTGCAGACTGAACTGAACCGAGCATCTTCATCAAAGCACCACAGGTATATTGGCAGCATTGGCTTCAAACATAACATAGTCCATGTGTTGGATCGTGGGATTGACTTGTTTTTCTGTTCGATTACAAAGAGCACTCAGTTTCGCCTATAGGGGAGACTCCATTTTTTGTACTTGTTTTCAATGCATGGGAGAGGAAGAACGTTGCGTTTAGACTTACAGTACCTTTGAGGCAACTCCTTTAGGAGCGTTTTTTTGACAAAAAAAAGATTGTTTACTCTATTTTGGTTTGAGTATACAGCGCGTTAAATTACACAATGCACAACATGCATCACACCAAAAGGGATCACATGGGCCTAAGACAAAGACATTGGAAATATGCACATTCAGAACATTGTCATGCTAAATAGGCTGAAACAAAATACATGTACAATATAACGTGATAAAACTCAATATTATACTGATGTGGCTAACTGTAACTCAGTATTATCTTACCAGTAATAGAAACATTCAATGTAATCAATAAGAAGCATCTGCAGTCTATTATGGTCAAACTTGAAAACAGAAATAATAAAATGTAATACAATTTCTGTGTACACAACAGCTCTGTGAGTTTCACATCTTACTTCGGGGCACTAATCCTGATCGAGGTCGATTTTTTTTGTTCGTTGTCAATTTCTTCATTGTCAAATGAGTTCCTGCACCGAGCTGCAAGGGAACATCCACACGCCCCACATGGCCACTGCAATACATCCCTCTTCTGCGACAGAGACAATGCCTGCTACTGCATTGATTTCCACTTTCCTCGCTTCCACAGATTGTCAGCTCCAAGCATCTGGCCTGTACAGGTTCGGCGGCATGCCATCCACCATGTGCCAACCACAATTGATTGGTGAGGGCAACTGTGGATGGGTCACTAGTGACTTTTTCCAAACCTTTGTTTGATAGTGAGCCCTCATGATGTGCAGAGTCAAGGCCTCCCTTGTTGGTGGTAAAGTACCAACATTGGCTTTCATTTTTTTTTCAAAACAGGGCACAGCGAACTACATGGATTGAGTTGCTGGTTGGTTTTGGGTCATACAGTTTGCATACACACTGTTCTGCCAGTCCTGTTTCCTATCCCGGTGAACTGGCTGGTAGTGTCACATCCAGTGATTGCATGGAATGGCAACAGACCATTTTGATATCATGAACTTTAATGTAGCGTGGTTTCTTGGCTGTTCCTGCTTTCATCCACATTTCTTGTTTGTCAGTTGGTGTGCAAACACAAGAATTAACAACAGAATTAATTATTACAGAAATAATAACAGAGTCCGACTCGGACAGATGCTTTTTGCGTTATTAAAATAACACAACACAATTTGTTTGAACAAATTGAACCGGTTCGGAAATGAAAAGGAAAAAAATGATCAGTTGATAAAAACGCGATTCTGCAGCAGTGGTCCCCCCCCCCCCCCCCCCCCCGGCTCCCAATTCAGACAGGGTTTGTATGTAGGCGGGACCAAACTAGGGGTAGGTGAAATAGCAGTGTCCTCGATTGGATCTGAGAGGCTGTTTACAAATGAGCCACAATCTGATTGGACTAAAACCCCCAGCAAGCATGTCTGAGCTGGAGATACTGTTGAGTGCACTAACAACACAACTGCTTTCTTGCAGGGATAGCGGGAGTCTTTACTTCTCTAAATATCTTCAATCCTGTTTATTAAAATGGCATAATATAAAAAAATGGTTTGATAGTCGACTAGTCGACTACTTGACTAGTCTAAGAAACCCAGATTATACACAGCCTGACGTACAGCCTGACCACTCCTCACACACACACACACACACACACACACACACATGCGGACAAACACACACAGTCACGCACACACATACAAACACCACAATTTTCCGTCTCCTTGTGGAGAAGAGACAATCTGCAGCCAGCAGCAGTTTGCTCTTGAGACCGCATCTTGTTTAGCATTTAGATTGGCCTGATCAACCAACAGTTAGCCTGTATATGGCCACTTGATTCGCTTGTGCCCTATGCTCTGCTCGCCTGCCTCTCTCTCTCTCTCTCTCTCTCGCTCGCCCTCTTCTGCTGTCGTTCTCCCTCCTCCCTTCCCTCTGCCTCCCTCTTTCTCTCGCAATTGGAGTGTGTGTGTGTGTGTGTGTGTGTGCTTGGCAACGGGTCCAGACCAGGTTTGACGTGGGGAACACAGTAAGACAGCGAGCTGGGGTCACACACAGTAACATATCAATCAGTGGGACCCCACCACCCCTTTAAAACACAGGACAGACACACACACACACACGCACGCATGCACGCACACACACACACACATACGCCTTCACATCCTACTCCACCTTAACTGCAAAACACTTAATTCAGAAAGGAACTACACACCGAAGGGACACAGAATGGGTACACTCCTCTATCGCAGCTGGTCTCTATGGGAAGTATTAAGACAATTAGGGTCTGTTTGGTCTATTTTAAGTGCAGGGTGCTCCTTATTCATGACTTTTCCCGTTATGCTTAATAATTGATAGAAGACTTCCGAAACACTCAATCAGTCAAAATGTTTCAGGCTGCGGCTTGACTAGGGCGTATGCACACGCACACACGCCGCACACACTCACACACACACACACACACACATATGCATGGCACACACACTCACACACACACATACAAACGCGCACACAAACCCACACCCACACCCACACACACCCAGTTCCCGACGTTACTAAGGCAATGTTTTGAATGAATTGCGAAAACATTTTATAGTTGAAACTATATAAACTAATCAACAACAACGACTTCTTTAAAATCGAGTTTCAAAGTGTGCACATGCATAAGCGCGCATGTGTACCCACACGCGTGTTGGTGTGTGTGTGTGTGTGTGTGTGCACTAGCCCTTACCTTCCTCTCACCCTGAGTTCAGCCAGAGTTCACTGTTTCCCCTATCCCAGTTAATGTGGGAGGGTGTGTGTCTGTGTGTGTGCGATAGAGAGAGAGACAGAAAGAAAGAAAGGAAAAGAGAGAAAGAGAGCGCCAGCTAAAACCAAAGCGTCCCTGCCTGCCATCTGCAGAAAGCCACTTATGGGTTTACAGGAGTTATCATTGTTCGGGGAGAGAGAGGGACACCGATCCATCCCGCGCCTGGTGTATTCACGCTAATACACTCCCCCTTTGATGCACATTCATACCCTTTGTATCCGCCGAGTCACATTGAGGTCCGGGGTCCAGAAGGTAAAGTAGGCTCCCCCTAATTGTAAAAGGAAAGCCAGTTGGCTTAACTCAGCGGGTATAGAGCAGCGGGAAGCTCATCGCCCCCCCCCCCCCCCCCCCCCCAACAAGTAAACATGTGGGAACACGTAAGGGGGCCAACTGTGTGTGAGATGTGTTGGCCAGCGGTGGCGGCTATAGGGTCGCACACTGCGGCCATTAAATCCAACCCAAAGCTGCACTTCGGGTCGTTGCATTGCCTCCATTTTAGCTCTGCGACAGAAGAGCGGCTTCCATTATGAATGACGCGTACCGCAGCCTTAAACCCGGTTAGCGCCCCCTTTCAGAGCGGAGGGTAGAAATACTACTATGGAAATCGAATGGCCTTGTCAGATAACCGGTTACCGTTCCTAAACCCATTATGCAGCTTTATTTATAGCGCTTAAAATACGTATTTTTGTCGGGGCTCCTTTGATTATATGCTTTCATTATTCTCAGCCTCACCTGTCAGTTTGGACAAAAGCTACTACATATATAAATGACTAAATAACAACATGATGATATGTGTTTTATTTATTTATTTGTTTTACCTTTATTTTAACAGGAAGTCCCATTGAGATCAAATATCTCTTTCACAAGAGAGACCTGGCCAAGGTAGCGGCAGTACAAAATCACAACATATTAAAATACAACAACATGATATACAACACTTCACAATAAAACAGAAGAACAGCTATTCAAACACAGTGGCCTCCCCCAGAAAAACAACCGCATGTCTCCATCACCACATTCTTTATGATGCATTTCAATTCATCATTATTGTACGTTAGTATCAATGACAAACCACTGACAAATACAAAACACAAACAAGCCTTCACATTGGCGACAAATAGCTGCACGTGTCAATCCAATGTGGAAAGGTTATGGCACATAGATGGAGCGGTGAGCTCATCGCATTTATGACGCTGACCCAAAAATAGGTGTACTTCTCCGTCTCTCTCTGACTGCCTTTACAACTCTACTCTCCTCTCACCGCTGTTTTCCTTGAATCTAATTTCAGTCTTGCTATGCTTAGCTATTCACAGAGACGTCACACGCAGGCACACACACACACACACACACACACACACACATACACACACACACACACACACACACACACACATCTGATGTGGGTCTGCGGGGAGGCAGACAGACAGGGGTGTGTGTTGATGTGTGTGTGTGTGTGTGTGTGTGTGTGCGTGTGTGCGCGCGTGTGTGTGTGATGGGAGCAGTGTTGAGACGGGACAGCGAAGCAAAGCAGCTTTGACAGGCTGTCCCGGGCACTAACCATACGAGCATCTGCACCGACGCAAATGTCTTCATCATTCTGAACAAATGGGCTGTCATCAAGCGGCATCTATGACTGCATTTCATCTGCCTATGTGTGTGTGTGTGTGGTGTGTACATTGTGTGTGTGTGTGTTGTAGGTGTGTGCGTGCATGTGTGTTTGTTATGTGCATTTTGTGTGTGTGTGTGTGTGTGTTTGTGTGTATTAGATGTATTAGATGTGTGTACACACACACACACACACTAAC
>JAOPHQ010002162.1:32500-33882 GCA_030340625.1 Merluccius polli
CTGTCTGGCTGACAGTCTAATTGTCATGTGGGCTCGCGCTGCATGGATTTAGTGTTGCGCTACCCTTAATTTAATTGAAAAGCTGCAGAAAGGAGGGGAGGAAGGCAGCGGGGGGGAGAGTGTGGGAGAGGAGGGAGAGAGGAGGGAGAGGAGGGGTGGCGGTGGCGGACGGTGAGCGGAGGAAAAAACAGATAAATAAAAAAGTGGAACCAATCTGTGGCAGCAGTGCGCGGCGGTAAAAGGGGCTCGGTGCGGTGAATAATGCATGGGTGAGGGGGGGGCGGGGGTGGGCGAGGGGGGGGGGAGTAGGTAAGGAGAGACAGACAGACTGGGGACCTTCATTACCTGGACGTTTGCATGCTGAGGACGATGGGATGACCACACTGCGTCAGCCAGCGCATCCACATTCACACACACTCTCTCTCTCTCTCTCTCTCTCTCTCTCTCTTTATCCCCTTCCTTTTCTGTCTGGTGTGTGTGTGTGGTGTTTGTGTGTGTGTGGTGTTTGTGTGTGTCTGTACCTGGATCCAAAGACCCTTAGTTGTAAAAATGGAAAATAAATAAGGCAGCTCAAAAAATGACATATTTGCTAGTATTTAGGCGTTTAGCAGATGCTTTTATCCGAAGTGACTTACAGCGGATTGGGTTGCACGCCATTAGAGAACAGGCATTGTTATCCAAGGGTGACGACAGGCGCTGCAGACGCCGGGGATCGAACCCGGTACCTTTTTGTCTGGGAGCCGAATGCCCCGCTATTCGCCCGAACGCCCCGCTATATACATGTATATTCGGCCCCCCTTCTACAGCCGACGCTCACTAAGTGTAGGCTCCGGGATAAAATTAGGCAGAGCAATGTTTCTTCATTCATTTCTCTTATTACCGACCTACCTACCTCTCAGTGAATCCAATTACTGACATAAGTATACCCAAAGTAATGGAGTCGCAACGATAAATTTCAACGGATGCGTTTTATTTTCAGCAAGGATAGCTCTTTTTCTAAGGAAAATATATCACGGCAGATATTCCTGGACGTTTTCTAACCTAAAATAGAAATATACAAACCGAATACATTTGAATACAAGTGTATATAGCGATAAAAGCGACTATATTGCACAGCCCTATAAGTGCACATGGGTTTTCTTCTTCACATGATTAGTGAGCTAGTGATCTGTATATGTCTGTACATGACTGCAAATGGGATTTGTTGCTGCTGTCCAAATACTCAATAAATAATAAATATTGATGAATAAGCGATTACCAAAGTATCGTTCAGTTAATAGGATTATTGTTTCAGCACCTAGGATTAGTGATGCGTATGAATAATAATAATAATATATGATGGAGACAGCATAACACCTTCCTGTACTCCATCATACATTCAT
>JAOPHQ010002163.1:0-28320 GCA_030340625.1 Merluccius polli
CCCCCCCCCCCTTCTTCTAATGTGAAAGCAGAGACCCTCAAACCTTTCAATATAGCTTGCATTTGCTATCATGAAGCATTTAATAACCCTCCCTATTAATACCTTCCCCCCCAACCCCTGGGAGCCGGAGCGGCAGTAGAAATAGCAGGTGCCTATTGCCTCTTTTAACATCAGCATCAACAGCAGTAAAATTAGAAACAGTATGACGTGGACCTGCGTCGGTGCGCCAACCCAAGGGAGGCAGGAGGCAGTGTCTAGCTGAGCAAAAAAAACAGGAGAAAGCCACGACTAACAGAAGAGAGAAGGGGGGGGTGGTAGATGAAAAAAAGAAGGGAAAGGATTATGTGAGGCAGTTGGATTCATACAGAGATGGGGAGACGGAGACAAGAGAGGAATGTGATTGGCTGTGATTTGATGTGCGGTATAGTGACACAACAGTCCGCCCCCATGCCACGACGACAACAAGGGATCCAATTGGATCAGCTGCAGCTACACTGAAAGTCTGTTCACTGACACCTGACAAAGCGAGAGAGAGAGAGAGAGAGAGAGAGAGAGAGAGAGAGAGAGAGAGAGAGAGAGAGGGAGAGAGGGAGAGAGGGAGAGAGAGGGAGAGAGGGAGAGAGAGAGAGGGAGGGAGAGACAGACGAGAGACAGACAGACAGAGAGACAGACACAGACATGGGTCAGTTTTACACATGTGCCTGTGTGAATTAATAAATATTATAAAACATTATAGTCGATACAGCATACCAAGGGCAAACCATTTTTCCAAATGTAAAAATCAATTTAGTGTAGAAACAACATCCAATGGTAAGACAAGAAATGATATGTACATTTACATTACGGCAAGTACATTTGTTATGTAGGCGGTTATGTAGGCATATGTAGGCGGATCACATCCGGATATTTATTATTGACACACACTTATGAAATTGATTACACACCTTTTTTTCTTCATTCATTAATATGGAAATATGCAATCTTAGATTACCACAGAAATGTAAGGGTGGAGATGTGATTGCGTCACTATTCATTCACTAAGCGCAATCAGCCGTCACCCTGACTAATCAGGACTGTGGCAAGGGCCCACATAAAGGTTCACAATGCTCAGGGATCACAATATTTGTCATGCTTAATGTGGGAGCAGTGCAAATCCATATTCATCTTGAGTGGGCCATTCCAGAACAAATCTCTAAACTCGTAGGCCCCCAATGAGGAATATGCTTAAATAACAAACAGGGACTGTGAACACAGAAAATAAAATAAAGACGTCAATGTTGTTGATCATTGTATAACTCCTCATAAATAAATACACTGACAATAAGGAGTTACAGACAGTATCCAAACATAGCATAGTAACTGGGTAGGAAATGCATGCAAAGTGTTAACTACTTCAATTGTTTCGGCCCAATAACTCTTGTTTTAGTTAGTTTGTGCAGTGACACTCTCTTTTAATTTTTTTTTTTACCTGGAAGTCCCTTGAGATGGAAATCTCTTTTCCGTGCGAGATCTGGCCAAGACAGCACACCAGTTACAGTTTAAATAAAAATAAAACACAACAGATAGAGAATACAAACATCAAGCACACAAGGAAATGGGAAGGTATGTGATGCACCAAGCAGAAATACTGGAGGGATCTCTCTCTGTTATAATTACTGTTCCATAAGTGACAGACTCTTCAAAGCATTCTCCATTGGTCTCATGGGATCGGGACATCAGAACTGCAGCTTTCCCCTAGAAACTGCACAGCTTCATTCTGCGGAACGTGGTCCCTCTTCAGCTGACAGGAAAGTCATATCATTAGGATCATCAAAAATGATAAATGTGATATTACCCTTTTTAACAACATTCATATACTGGATGGGTGCTTGTGTGATTTTAAAAAAATCAAAGGATTTGTTTTTCATGGCTGACCTCTTTAATTATCAATGAGTTCATTAAGAATATTTAAATGTGATATTACCCTTTTTAACAACATTCATATACTGGATGGGTGCTTGTGTGATTTAAAAAAAATCAAAGGATTTGTTTTTCATGGCTGACCTCTTTAATTATCAATGAGTTCATTAAGAATATTTATACGCCCAACATTAAATGAGACCTACCCATTTTTGACAAACTCGAACGGTTATATATCCAAAGGTGTTACTGAGAGGCCTACATATTATACAAGACCACTATCTCATCAACCTCCCTTATGATACGACCAGAAGAGATTTAACCACAGACCTAACCTTAAACAGCAAAACATCAACCTAACTAGTTAACCATGGTTAAAGTAACTAAGTAAGTAGCCTACTGTATATATCTTATAGACACCGCAGATTGCATAACAACTGAAATCAACTTCAAACATGCCTAAGTACACCTTCTTTGTAAATTCTTCCATTATTGATGCAATTGTTATGGCATGCATGAATGGCATGAAGACGGATCCTATAAATTGTTGATGATTTGATCTGCTATTTTTAAACTGGATAACGTGGTCGAAATGAAAGCGGGCAATCGCCCTTCATGGGGTTGGGCTTGACGCATATCTGATGCAAACCCCATTCTCCCATTACTGCCACAGTGGCAGTCTACACACCACTTTAATGGAGAGATGAAGTTGCCCACATCATGCTTCTGCTCCACCTTGCTGTTGGTAACACCTGCCTTCACCTCCCATCAAAATGTGATCCTATTCCCCCTCCTCGCCACTAGAGGCGCCATCGCCACCAGCGGGTCTCTCGGCGGCGACGGCGGCGGTCCCAGAGCGAGTCACCACCACACCGGCCGTCCGCCTCAGCAGCTCGCCGTCTCTGGTTCGAGGGGAAGCCATGGCGCGACTCGCCGCACTGCTGCTGCTCCTGCCGGTCCTGATGGAGTCGGTGTTCTCCATCTCCTTCTTCCTGCCCGTCAACTCGCGGAAGTGTCTGCGGGAGGAGATCCACAAGGACGTGCTCGTCACGGGGGAGTACGAGATCGGCGAGCAGCCCAACACCAAGACCAACCTGAAGGTGAGCGCAGAGCCGCCGCCGCCGCCGCAGCCGCCGCCGCTACGCTAGCGCCTAGCCTAGCCTAGCCTAGCCTAGCCTAGCTGCGCGGCTAGCCTAGCCGGAGAAAAAGGCCGGAATACGTCTCCCCCTTTCCCCCCCTTGGGTTTTAGGTCATGTGTTGTGTGTGTGGCGGGGGGGTGAGGGACAGTTGAGAGAGAATACGCATTTTTTAAATACTTTTTAATATGTTTAAACGCCACCGGTAACGACGCCATCGGCTGTCTTCGGTAGGAAAAGTGCGGCTCCTCTCGGAGTGTCAGGCGGGCCTGGACTTCCTGGTTTCGTGGTACTCTCCGGCAGCCAGCTAGTGTTTACTTATACTTTTTTTTAATTTCCAGATCTTTCCTTCTAGGTTTTTTTATTACCCTGCGGTCCGACCCCCCTCCACCACGCCGATGTTACCGTACCGCCGCATCGGACGCGTTTCTTCCCCCCTGAAATCCCCCCTCGCCGCCTCGCGTGTTTGTAGTGGAGGATGTTACACGTCAGTCTTAACGGCCATTCGCTCCACTCTGGAGCGGCTAGCTGGTTAGCATAGCACAGCACAGCGTAGCATAGCAACCTCCTGTTCGTGCTCGTTTATAGTATACCGCTATGTCGTTGACGCCGTGTTCGGGACGATATATGACGTCTCGTTTACTTAGTTAGCGACTTTTTAACGGCAGCCTCAACGGGGGGAATCGCCGTTGGGAACGGGGACGCCGTAACAGCTGTCACCGCAGGGACTCCTCGGTGCTGCCGGTTGTGTGTTTTTGCGGTAAACCGTTTGTGCACCGCTTGCAGCCTTGCTGTCGTTCGTGTCTTGGGTTTTTATTTTTGTATTGTTTTCTTTCACAGATCACAGATTCCTCTAGTCACACTCTCTACTCGAAGGAAGATGCCACGAAGGGGAAGTTTGCCTTCACCACCGAGGACTACGACATGTTTGAGGTGTGCTTTGAGAGCAAGTCGCCCATGGGTAAGTGGATTAAACCTGAGCTGATGTGGAGGGAAACACAGGTTTGATATGTGATAAAACATGCAAACACCCACTGCTCTACTACTAGCCTATTCAAACAAGTGTCGAAGCAGAAAAGTATTGAGTAAAAAGTTCAAATCCACAGTGCTTTGGTGAAAGTCCTGTACATTTGACTAATTCTGCTCAAGTTCAAATTTTAATCGTTAATAAATCACTCATATTTTCATCACTCACTACATTTTTGAATCATCATATTTTAATACAAAGACATACCTCACCCTCATCTGATTTAAGTATCAACCTGTTCAATCTAACTGCTGTCAGTGTCATCAGTTAAATTAAAAAAAAACCTTTTAGTTAAAGTAATACTCGTACTTAAAGTTAACCTTAATGTAGTGAAAAAACTATTATTTGAAATGTAGTGCAGGAAATGTTCCTAATTGTATTTCGGTACAGTACTTGAGTGAATGTACTCGAGTATTTCCAGCCCTGAAAGTAAATCTGCCCCCCTCATATGCAAAGCCAGCCAGGGGCTAACACACGCTATTGTGTTTTGTCACTTAGGCACAATGGTGCACTTTATCCAATGCTAATAGCCTGTCTTACTTGTCATGGAAGTAAGATATGCTGAATGACATTGCATGTTGTCTTTAAAGCCCAAATGCATAGCTGAAGATGATCAATGACAACTGATTATCAATTGAAATCAATTTTATCCATAATTTACACTCCTCAACCTCGGTGCCTGAATTCATATTCACTACATTTCTCTTTTCTAAGTCTGAATTATAATTCTGAGGCAATTTTGATGATTTAGATGTCAGGGACTGAATTAAAGAAGTGAATGTTTTTAAGAATTGCAAATGCAATATTATACAACTATATATAACTAATTCTATATATATGCCAAATTCAGATGTCAAAAAGCATTGCTTTTGGATTCCAACATGATTAAGCACTTAATACCGTACAGTATGGAAAAGCTGAAATGCATGCTGATGGTGAGAAAAAAAACATATGGTTGTTTTCCCAACACCCCCTTCACCTGTGTATCAGTTGTCTTCTGCATGGTCCTGCTAAATGTCAAGGTAGTAGGGAAATGTAGTATTTCCCAATTGTGACTAACACTACTGCTTCCGTCATACATGGGTAGCAGTTGCAAATATAGTCGACAGTTAATACTAAATGAAATCTCTGATCATTAAGATTGCATTGTTGTTGTGGTTAACTAGGAACTGGGAGGGTCCCCGACCAGCTCATCAACCTGGATATGAAGCATGGTGTGGAGGCCAAAAACTATGAGGAAGTGAGTTCAAACATCTGCAAACCTAACCCAACCCAACCCCTGCACCTCCATAGTTCTTCCGGAAGCCCTAATCAAGTCAAGTAGAGCTAAATATGAGCTGAATGACGGAGGACAGTTCTATGAATCGGCCCTTTAGCTGGCCTCTAGTCTTTCTGAAGATTCAACCGTTTGCTGAAAATCGCCTGCCACCCACACACACACACACGCACGCACACACACACAACTGTGGGCATGCAAAGAAACTCTGCGATGTCTGACTCAGGCAATCACTTGTGCTTTGTGTGTGAACATGCCTGTGGAGGCATGGGAAGCTGGTAACGCTGAATGTGTGCAGGGGGAATGGGACCGACTGAAAGGCATATCTGCTTACGCCTGTGCATGAAAGCTTTTCGTAGGAATACGCTAGGAAGTGAAACGGTGGCATGTACAAACTCTTTGTTTGTACAATGCGTGGGAAATCAAATCTGATTACCACTGAAGGGTGAATGACTAGGGCTGGGCAATCATTTAGTTTAGTCTATTATAGTATAAATGAATTATGATGAGAAGATATAACCTTAAAATGATCAAATATGAGGGTTGAAGGATCAGTGAGAAAGGAAAACTAGTTTGTCTGAAATCATACTTTACATTTTCATATACTTCAATGTACTCAATTAGACTGTTAGGAATGGTATTTTGAATTCATAAGCATATCGTGATATTTATCGATAATGTGTACAATTCCCCATAATTATCATGGTAATACATTTTCCCATGTCGTCCAGCCCTACAAATAACTCGTATGTCTTATCAAGATGTCTCTCGGGAATGTCCTGATGGCGTTTCTCAAAAGTCTACATAGTTTGCTTTTTATTTTACTACTTTATTATTTTGTTTTGAGCATCTCCTCTGTCCAATCAGATCGCTAAGGTGGAGAAGCTCAAGCCTCTGGAGGTAGAGCTGAGGCGGCTGGAGGACCTGTCGGAGTCTATCGTCAACGACTTTGCCTACATGAAGAAGAGGGAGGAAGAGATGCGCGACACAAATGGTGAGGAGACACCAGCCACTCTCAGTGCATTCAGGAACTAGAACTAAGCCATACCACCCCATTAACATATTAGTGCGAGTTTTTTGCCTTGGATTTTCCAGTTGACCAATCGAGATTGTCCCATAACATGACGATGAATTCCACCTTTTGTCTCCTCCTCCTCCTCCTCCTCGCTCGTCGGCCAGAGTCCACAAACACACGGGTGCTGTACTTCAGCATCTTCTCCATGTGCTGCCTCATCGGCCTGGCCACCTGGCAGGTGTTCTACCTGAGGCGCTTCTTCAAGGCAAAGAAGCTGATTGAGTAGAACTCTGCCGCTCCGGGCCTCAAGGGGAAAGCTGCCTGCCTGTCAGTCATCACATCCCAGCAACATCCGCCCTCCTTGGACAAGCTACAGCGAACAACAGCACGCAGGGTTTCCGGGGGGTCGGTGGGGGGAAACAATTGGGGCAGCAACAAGAGTGTAGGACACCGTTCCTGGGGGGGGGGAGGGAGGGTGGGTGGGGGGGGGGATATCGCGAACTGTGCTTATTTGGTGGTCTGGAACATGGAAAAGCGACGTAGGGGGGGAAGTGGGTATGGGGGACGAGGTTGGGTTTTCAGTGCGTGACTGAGACATGTCTTGGACCCCAGTTGACGCCCACATTTCTGTCTACACCGGTTTGAATGTTGCAGCAAACTGAATAAGAACGTGTTGCTTTAATCAGTAATATTTTTTTTGGTTTGAAGCTCATTTTCAATGGGTGTGCCATGAGAGAATGTCTTTTGCCCCTCTGTTGTATAATATCTTTGCCATGCCAAGAAGACTAGATAATCGGTGCCCTTTTTATCAAGTGAAGGCTTATTTAAAACCGCAAGGTGTATTGTTGCTTTGAAGAGAAAATTGGCAACCACTGAACTTTTGTGTTGTGTCACCTAATTTGCATTCAATGTTGGTCAACTAAAAATGGATGGCGTTCTTAGTTTTGTTTTCATATTGTAAATGCTACTTAGTTGCTTATAAAGGTATCAGGGAGGGGAAATATACTCTTTAGTTATAAAGTAGGTCACTTCTACCAACTATTGCACGGTTCTGGGTTGTTATTTTTTTTTTCTTTTTTTTTTTTAGATTAAAATAAATGTTTCTAAAATATTCGCGTACATTGAAATGGATAGAAACCAAGGACCTCTGACACTTAATTAAAATGGTTATGAGTTTGGTCAGGCTATAATTAATTATCATTGCCATATTGGCCAATTTTGGATTTCATCCAGGGTGGGGAGATGAATATGAACCTGCCAGTTCCTCTTGCTGGTCCTTGCTAGTTAGGGTTAACCCCATTAAAAGGTTTCAGATGGAGATATGGATATGTAGATGCCCCGAGCGGCCCTTAGTCACAAGTGGTTTAATTTAATTTCTCTCTCTAGCTGTTCCGAGTTACAACACTTACAAATCCGCCCATTGAGCTGTTTTTCTTCTTGGAAATCAATTCATAGGATTGATTGATTGATTGATTGGTTGGTTGGCATATTTCAACATCTTCGGTCTGGGTTCAATTTCTCCTGTCATGGGTACATTTTTAACAGTGAATATGCGCGCTGTGCGCAATCAATTTTTATGTTGATTGATGAATTTTGTAAAGGTTGTGTTTGGCTTTTATTCAATAAAATACCGGATCGGTTTACATGAGTAACTCTTTGCGCATGTTCCCCCCCCCCCTGCAGGAGGGTGACAGGAGGTTCCCCACCCCCCCCCCCCCCCCCCCCCCGAGGAGATATGACGTCAGGGTCACGTGGGTCAAAACGACTCAGTATGGCGTTCCCTAACATGTCAATAAAAAACTTTTTTTGTTTTTTGCTATTTTACAAGTCCAGCATAATAAAATATATGGTCATACGAATGACATTTATTATAATATATAAATATATATTTTTTATTATATCGCAAATGACGCTAAGTCGAGTCCACCAATCAGAGTAGGCTGCGTGAACGTGACCCGGAAACACTAGCGACGTAGTTTCCGGCGTTCTGACGTGAGGCATTGCGTTGACAGATATCACAGTGGACGAAGAAAGCAAAACAACATGCCCGGTGCCGATAAAGAAACGGACCTGTCGGAAAGGATAGAGGCCTTTCTAGCCGACTTGAAGCGCGGAGGTACCGGGTCTGGACCGCTCACTGGCTCGGCGGAAACGGCCCGGAAAACCACCGCCTTGCTCCGCAGGATCACAGCCCAGGCGCGATGGAGCAGCGCAGGTGGGACGCCACATGTTTACTGTACTTTATGTTTCAATGTATTGAAAGTCATGAAAGAGGTCGTTTTCATGGGTTTTTTAATCGACGTGTCACATATCTATTTACCGTGAAGTATATCTAAATCTAACCGTCCGTAAACCTGCTGTCTGTCGTTTGGACAGCTGTGAGTTGATGATATTACTACTACTACTACTACTACTACTACTACTACTACTACTACTACTACCACTACTTCTATTACTACTAGTATTACTATTACTATTACTACTACTACTACTACTACTACCACTACTAATATACTCCTATACTACTGCTACTGCTACTACAACTACTACTACTATTAGTATTACTACATCTACTACTACAACTACTACTACTACTACTATTACTATTACTACATCTACTATTACTACTACTATTGCTATTACTACTACAACTACTAATATACTCCTATACTACTACTACTACTACTACTATTACTACTACTATTACTATTACTACTACTACTACTACTACTACTACTACTACCACTACTAATATAGTATACTACTACTACTGCAACTACCACAATTCATATACTCCTATACTACTACTCCTACTACTACTTGTACTACTGCTACTACTACTTTTACTACTACTACTACTACTACTACTATTACTACTACTATTACTATTACTACTGTTACTACTACTACTACTACTACTATTACTACTATTACTACTGCTACTACTACTACTACTATTACTACTACTATTACTACTACTATTACTACTATTACTACTGCTACTACTACTACTGATGCTTCTAGTACTTTTCCCCCAAATTTGATTAAAACAACCTACACAAATAAGCTGGGAATTGGATGGACTAAAAAATAAATAATATGTACTTCGCTTTCTTTAGTTGTAAGACAGTTGTCACTAATCCACAGAAGAAGCAAAACGTAGTGAGGACTTGACCCGGTGTGTGTTGACCTCTTCCAGGCGACCTGATGGAGATCATCCGGAAAGAGGGGAGGAGGATGACGGCGGCCCAGCCGTCCGAGACCACGGTCGGTAACATGGTCCGGAGGGTGCTGAAGATCATCAGAGAAGAGTATGCTCGGTGAGGGCAAATAACAGGCTGTGTGACCTGTAGGTCCTAGCCTAGGCCATGGCTTGGTCCTAGCCTAGGCCATGGCTTGGTCCTAGCCTAGGCCATGGCTTGGTCCTAGCCTAGGCCATGGCTTGATCCTAGCCTAGGCCATGGCTTGATCCTAGCCTAGGCCATGGCTTGATCCTAGCCTAGGCCATGGCTTGATCCTAGCCTAGGCCATGGCTTGGTCTTAGCCGAGGCCATGGCTTGGTCCTAGCCTAGGCCATGGCTTGGTCTTAGTTGAGGCCATGGCTTGGTCCTAGCCTAGGCCATGGCTTGGTCCTAGCCTAGGCCATGGTTTGGTCTTAGTCGAGGCCATGGCTTGGTCCTAGCCTAGGCCATGGCTTGGTCCTAGCCTAGGCCATGGTTTGGTCTTAGTCGAGGCCATGGCTTGGTCCAGCACCAACCCAGTCACTGTGCAGTCTTTGCCCACTACAGGTCAAAGCGATGTTTAGGTTATAAAGTAGTTAAGAAATAATAAGAAACTGTATTTATGTAGCACTTTTTTTTTTTTTTAAAGTGTTATGAAGTGCTTTGCAATACATGATTGAAAAAAAACACGGTGGTAAGTTGTAAGAAAAGACAATACATCTTGAGGACCCTTGCTGGGCTTGGGGTCATGTATTTGTCTCTGCTGTTGACTCCAGGTTGAGGGGAAGCAGCGAGGAGACGGATCAGCAGGAATCTCTTCATAAGTTGCTGACCTCCGGAGGTCTCAGTGAGGAGAACTTCAGACAGCACTTTGCTCCTCTCAAAGCCAACGTTATAGAGGCCATCAATGAATTACTGACGGAGCTGGGTGAGTGGCCGTTTGTTGCCGGTACCAAAAAGCGGCTCTGAATTTGTCAACCATGATAGTTTGAGTGAACTGTAGTGATGGATGACTGAACTTGCACACACTCTTGAGATTATTGGTTAGCACACTGTTTCTGAACCTTTTTTTCTGAACACCCAAGGGTTCGACAAGCCAACTACTGTGGTGCGATTTATAAACCTGGACATTGACATTATGTGGCAAATGTTGATAAGGTTGAAGCAATGTGTGTTAAGAAGTTGGGGTCACAATAATTTCCTAACCTAAGAATGGGGTCAAACGAGGCCAAAAAAATATTGGTTTGTCGTTTACATGTATTTTGAAACGTTCACAACCTTATTTCAGAGGGAACGACGGACAACATCGCCATGCAGGCTTTGGAGCACATCCACTCCAACGAGGTCATCATGACCATCGGCCGCTCGCGCACCGTCGAGGACTTCCTCAAAGACGCAGCGCGCAAACGCAAGTTCCACGTCATGGTGGCCGAGTGTGCCCCCTTCTGCCAGGTAGAGGACACACACAACAAGGCGGTCATTGTTCACAATGAGCCTTATTCACCTAGCGGCCATGGGATGTCGAATCTAGGAGTTGTGGCTTTCCATACAGACAAACGTTGTCTGTCCTATTGTACCGCTTCTATGAGCTTTTCATGTCTGTGTTCTCTGTAGGGACACAAAATGGCGACCAGCCTCTCGAAAGCGGAAATTGAAACAACAGTAATTCCAGATGCTGCTATATTTGCTGTGATGTCTCGCGTTAATAAGGTACATCCTACACGTTAACGATTATACATTTTTTGTTCCCTTCAAATTGTTTGTAGTTAAATTAAAGCGGTGATTTTGGTGAAGAGACACAAAAAAACACTGCAAATGCCCACCTAGCCAGCATTGAAAACCAGCTTTGACCTTTTGTGTCAGACATTTG
Source organism: Merluccius polli (assembly GCA_030340625.1). Taxonomy (NCBI): domain Eukaryota; kingdom Metazoa; phylum Chordata; class Actinopteri; order Gadiformes; family Merlucciidae; genus Merluccius; species Merluccius polli. Next base: position 11,445 of record JAOPHQ010002163.1, read on the forward strand.
TAAAAATGTCCCTTTTCACCTCATAATGTTATGGTCAAACTGGCTGGGAACTTTCTATCTAACTGCATCCACTCTGCTGACCATCCACCGCTAGCACGACAAAGCTTCGCTAAAAGCGGTTGTGCGGTTAAACCGTTGCATTGTGTGCGCTCCTCCTAACGCATCGCCCGTCTCTACGTCAGGTCATCATCGGCACGCAAACGGTGCTCGCCAACGGAGGACTCAGGGCCGTCAACGGAACACACACGCTGGCACTTGCCGCCAAGCACCACTCGACGCCCCTGATCGTATGCGCTCCCCATGTTCAAACTCTCGCCTCAGGTAAACTTGGAAACTCTGGTTATGATGCGCCATAGTCTACCGTAGTCCATGATCACGCAGTCCTAATGTCGTGCACTCCAGTTGTCCCCGAGTTTGACTTGGAGTGAATTCTGTGTCTCTGTAGTTCCCAAACGAGGAGGACACGTTTCACAAGTTCGTTTCTCCACACGAGGTCCTTCCCTTCACTGAGGGTAATGCTTGTAATGCGTTTTTTTTCTGTGCAAAAGTGGGATTTTCATATATATATTATATTGTATTATACGTATGGTTTTAAATATATATCCCACTTTATATATAATATCATTCATATATAACATTTTAAAATGTGAGTCATCATACAAGGAAGATGAAGAATTTCCTCTTATCTTAACTATGACACAAGGTCTTTCATAGGGGAAACTCGTTCCTGCTCTTGCGCCTCTTTTGTAAATGTTGTGCTAACCTCTCTTTCAGGGGAGATTCTTTCCAAGGTCAACGTTCACTGTCCGGTGTTCGACTACGTGCCTCCCGAGCTCATCACACTGTTCATCTCCAACATCGGAGGAAACGCACCTTCGTACATCTACCGACTGATGAGCGAGCTGTACCACCCCGAGGACCACGAGCTGTAGTAACCGCTATCCGATCAGATCCAACGAAAATAAAAACGTGCTCATGCAACACTCTTGCCTTTTTTTTTTTAGCAAGCTTATTAAGAGTAATACAACTTTACAACTCCTCTGTCTTTGTAGGAAAATGTCGGCTAAATGGAAATAATATTTTCAGTATGTAGACTACTTATTGAAACCCAAGTGATTTTTGAACCTAAAAAAGAATTTGCTGTGTAGGCTACTCTGATAGCGCACACGTATGTTTGATATTAAACATTGTCTAAATTCCCAAGTTCAGCCGATGAAGATGGCGTAAGAGCAGTTTAGACAGAAAGCGATTTTGAGTTTGTATTGATTTCAAATGAAGTGCAGTAGCCTAAGTAACAGGACAACGACAACAGCACACCACATTGGCATGTTGTCTATCCGTCTTCACAAACATTTATTTTTGTATTATAACGTTTTGAAATGATCGTTATATTATTGTAGCTGTAGTTGTAGTATCAATGTTTGATGCATGTCCTTTGATCTGAGTGTTAATGGTGACAACGCTGTAGTTCCACCAATGACTGATAGGAGGCAGTCGTGTGGCCTACATATGTTACCAAATGTTACCAATGAAAATGACTATCGGTCGCAGACTTATAAAGTTCAAGTTTGATCCAAAGCGTTTGATGGTTTCACGTCAATCCTGTTAAAAGGAACCACATGAAAAGTGACCCAAAAAGACTGAGTCCCGCTGTGTTGCTCAGGCTGCACTACAGCGTCTATTCACGGGCGCGAACCCACTACTGAGCGGCACGGGGGCTTTGACCTGCTCCGTCTCCGACCTGGGCCGGTGCACCCCTCCTTAGACGACCTGGTGGTCCCGGGCTCCCCCAGGAGCACCATATCGATACCGAACTTAGTGCGGACGCCCGATCGACATAGCCCGCTGCAGCTCAGAGCTCCTGGGCTCAAACGGTCCGCCAGCCTCAGCCTCCCAGTAGCCTGGATTACAGGCGCACGCCACTGCGCCCGGCGAGGAGACACACAGCTGCTCGTGGTTTTGGCTTGTTTGTCGTGTGTGACGTCATCCAGGCCACGCCTGCAATTTCCTCCCCAGAGACAGATTGGTCAAGAGAGACTCCAAGGTATGATGAATGGTTGATTGAATGGTTTTGGATTCAATAATATTTCCGTCACACTGTACCAATTATATCTCTTTTCTTAAGCTTGGGTTTAGTGCCAAATAAGATGGACTTTCCCAGATGTAAAGACAGTTTGTTGTCAATCAACCAATCCCTTACCAGAGACATTTCTCTACTAAGACTTTCTCTGGTATCTTTACCAGATACTCATAAGGTAGAGTCATCTGCATAAAGCATCATTTTAGACGTCATTGCTGCCGGCACATCATTAACATAAATTAAAAACAACAATGGTCCCAAAATGGACCCCACGTGACCTCCATAACTGCAGGACAGGGCCTCACCAACTTTGCACACGTTTCGTGTTTGCCAAGTAGGATTTAGACCAATTCACAGCTATGTCTTTAAAGCCTACACATTTCAATGTCTTTATAAGAATACCATGATCAACGGTATGGAAAGCCTTCTGTAGCCTAAGTCTAACATGACCATACCCGTATTGCCGTATAATTCCATTTCTTGCTCTCCATTTTTATATAATCAAAAAGATTGATCAAACACGTGTTTGTAGAGTGAGCTGTTCTGAAACCAGACTGGTACTTAAAAAGTATTTTGTGTAAGCAAATTGTCTAGTCCAGTTGCTTTAGAAGTATTCATTTCACAAAGAAGATTAAAACATTGCTCTCTGTTACCATGTCTAACTCAAACATGTCGTTTGCAATGTTCAAACTTTGGTAAAAGTTTTAAACAAAGGAAAACCCATAGAATCCTTTACAGGCTTGTAACCTCTTAACCAGGGATGAGGCTCGTGTCCCAGTATTACGTTGTAAAAATGAGTAGCCTATTGTCAGTAGCCTGGTATTCATATTTGAAGCGTCTTCTTCTAATGGACTTACAAGCAGGTTAGAAAGAATGAGAACTTGTGGTTCCTTGAGGTTTTCTTGATGTGATAACGCATAGGCTACTATAGTAGTTTAGATATCACATTATTGATTCAGAACTTTCCATTTTTTATTGTATTGCATTGTGTTATTGAGCCATTTAATGTGATGGTTTTTAAATAATATGACACATTTGTTCCCCCTTAAATTAGGCTACTGCAATGCCCTTTTCTGATATAATTACAACTCACTAAAACAACAGATCTTTAGGATATATTTTTAGCAGTGACCCTGGAGATAATCAATTAAATATGTTTGCTTGTGTTTGAATTTTCTGCACAGCCCATTGTCTTTTCTTCTCTGTCTTTCCAGCCAGACTAAAGTCAAACGGCCGACCGGTTCTGCATGTGGTCCACGTTAGAGTCACCTTGCTGAATTGCATGGGACAGTCTGGGTCTGGGTCTCTGTCTGATTCAAGATTCAAGAAGCTTCATTTATTCAGAGGGAAATTACTGTGCAACAGTTGCAATACAAAGGTGGGAGGGTAATACAGGGTTTAGAGTCACAATAAGCTAACATAAAATAAATAAAATAAAAGGCTAACATAAAATAAATCAAACAATTAACTAAATACTAAATGTGACAAAATGCAACAAAAACTGCAGTTAAACGTAGGTAGGATATATACAATATACAACAATACGCACTGTGCAATTTAGCAGCACACAATGAAATAAAATAAGTACAAACTAAATAAGTGAAACTAAATAAGTCTGGGTCTGGGTCTGGTCTGGGTCTGTGAGTCAAATTGCGCTCCCACACCCCTCCTCAGGTTCAGTCTCAGAGCCCAGGTTCACCATTGCGGACATCACAGCACCTGGTACGCGACAACATATATATATATATATATATATATATATATATATATATATATATATATATATATATATATATATATATATATATATATATATATACTATTTTTCTTTTTTTTCTTTTCTGTTTTCTGTCATCTAATGTACCACACTCCAGTCCGGTAGGTGGCGGCAGTTGGATGCTATCCGCCAATTAAATCTAAAAGAAGAAGAAGAAGACTCCACCGATTGGTCGGAACGGCCGCCGCCGCGTCGTCACTGCGCGACAACAACCGTCCCGCCGCGAACCCCCAAAACCCATTACAGCCCGCATTTTTTAAAATGATTTTCTAAACAAGAATCCCGGGATCCGGGATCCGGGGGGTCCGCGATCCGCCAGATGGACTTCCGCCATTCCACGCCGTGGTCCGTGGACGAGGTGCAGACCTTCCTGTGCGTGGTGGCCAACGAGAGGATCCAGCGGGAGCTGGACGGGTCCACCCGCAACGAGCAGATCTACCAGGAGGTGGCCACGCTGCTGGCGGCGCACGGCTACCACAGGACCTTCAAGCAGTGCCGCGAGAAGCTGAAGAAGATGAAGAGCGACTACCGCACCATCAAGAGCCGCGGCGGCTTGAACCGGAAGCGCTGGAAGTGGTACGACCAGATGGACGCCATCTACGGCCACAGGCCGGCCAGCGTCATGGTGGAGGTGAAGGAGGAGGACCTCCACCACCTCCACCAGGAGGACCGGTCCTCCGAGGCCATGCTGCCCAGCGAGGCGGAGGAGTGCGAGGGGGGGACGGACGGGTGCAGGCCGCCCAGCCGTACGTGCAACCCGCAGCAGCAGCAGCAGCAGCAGCAGGCGGCGGCGGTGGAGAAGAGGAGGATGATGATGATGGCGGACGCCAGTGGCGAAGACACCGCATCAGACAGCGTGAGGCGTCTGGACGTGCTCCTCAGCTACATGGAGAGGCAGAACCACGGGGACCAGTACGACCGCTACACGCAGACGGTGGCGGACTTCATGCGCTCGCTGTCCCGCCGGCGCTGCGCGGTCTTCAAGAAGCGCCTCAACGACCTGATGTACGAGATGGACCTGGAGGAGATGGACGACTTTGCTCAAAGTTAAAAAAAACAAACGACAACAAAAATGCACAGCTGGGATGATTGATTTATTTTTATTATTATTATTTTTGTTATTATTTTTTTTACAGTAGGGAGTCGTTCCGATGAAGCTTGTTTTTTTTTTTTTTTTAGCTTTTCATCAAAATTAGTCTTTCAAAACATCTGCACATCTGTAAATAACATTGTTATAGTATCTTGATCACAACACGTTCACCATTAAAAGGCGTTTCTACTTCGTACCCCTAATATGCCTGCAGCGACAACCATGGGTGCACCACAGAAATAAAAAGTCAATGCTTTTAGTATGACAGCATCTTAAGTTGGTGCATGGGTTTAAGTTAAAGTCCATGTACAGCAAACGCTGAGATGTTTCTGAACACATGACACGTTAGAAAGTCATGGCTGAAAACATGTGAAAAGACTGTAAAAACATTTAATGTTGAATTGTGGAGTTTTTCTCTCCACAATTTTCGCGTTCAGGGTTTTATGGGCGGGGCTTACCCTTAGCCTCGTCCCGCCCCTAACAACCAGAGCGCAGTTGCGTCACTGCTTGTCACGCTCAATCACGAATTTGACAGTTCAGAACCCCCCCCCCGTGCGCAAATGGGCGTGGTTTAGCGCCTTCAGAGGACACGCCCCCCAGCGTGTCATCGCTGAGAATAATGCTTATTTTGTTCACGATTGTGAATCGTAATTTTATGTACCTGGCGACTTTTTTAATCATTCAAAATTTGGCTGGGTGTTTAATAACGCATTTTCCTATAGTGTGACAAACTCTAAACACATATTTCCCTTTGGTTTACACAGACGTTAATATCGTAATCGTAAAATTGATACGATTTTACAATTACGTAAAATATGAGTATCGCCTCAGCTCGCTTGGTACCTCGACCCAGGTGATACCAAACACCAGAACCAGGTACCATCAGCAATGGGAAACCAAGAAAAAGGCGAGTGGACGAAGATCCGACCTGCATGAGACGATGGGAGGCACGATTTAGGACACACTTCCACATAGGTGAGCCATATAATACACTTGATCCAAGTGTATTCAGACATGCAGGTAGGGCATCTTGCTCTAGGTGGGCTGCAGAAAACGACGATCAAACCCAGTGCTTTCTGGGAGTCGAAGACACAGGACTGACTGCCCCCCCCCCAATTTCTGAAAAACATGAATTGTCCCCCCCCCCCCCCCCCCCCCCCCAATAAAAATACCCTAAATTATTAAAAATTGAACAAATGTATTTTCAGACTTCAAACATGATCAGTTAGTTTACACAACTTGGTTAGGGCTTCATATTTTGATATTCATCCATATCAAAGTCATGCATAAAGTAGTCCCATCAGTGGCGGTTCTAGACCAGTTTTAATGGGGGGGCCAGGTTGGGGCCGGCTTTTATGTTAGAGGGGCACATACAACCCAGCAGGGCCGGATCAGTAACCCCAGGGGCCCCTGGGCACTGTCAGTCCAGAGGCCCGGTGGGGGGGGCACTGGCAGACTCCTCGTTCGGGGGGGTACAGGGGGGTCCGGACTCAGAGTTATGGGGGCGCTGGCCCCCGCTGGCCCCCCCCTAGAACCGCCACTGAGTCCCATACACTGGAAGATGGTGAGAAGAATTGGGGATCTGGGAGGGAGGGTGAAAGATAAGACCATGACATTACATGCCCTGAGACCCTTTAAATTATGATTTACTAATATAACGGTTAAGTAAGCAGTGATATGCGCTGTTGGCTGTTTAGGACAAATACACAAGAAAGGTAACCACAATACACTGTGACTCCCTGTGCAGTAATACTTTTTGAATGATATGGCGGCATGGTATGAGTTGCATACGTGCAAAAAAAAACAAACACTTTTGTGTCCCCCCAATCCTGACATCGGATCTGCACCCCTGGTCCTGCTGCCCCGTCTTCAGCCACTGTCGTTTTCTCCACTAGATGTCAGTCAGGGCCTGTAAATGACATGCAAAGTGACAGCGGTGGTCTTCTTGTCTCCTGTGGACCATAACAGCATCATGTTAGGATGCACACACCACTGACCCACCGGTTTCATCACATCTCACTTTGTGGGATTGTTCTCGCTTATGAACGCTTCAAATTCGCATGTCATTGGAGAGCCCAACCATAATGCGACTAATTCATAGATCTTGACCAATAGCCTAGAGACTTATTGGGGTTATTTCTTTCAGTAATTAGTTGTGAAAATAAACCATGCGGTCTTCCCAAAAGGAAACTGACATCTTGTCTTCGGCGTGGGTTCAGAATGAGGGGACGCGTGGCGGAGATCAGTTTTCTATGCCTGAACACTTCAATTACTGCTGAAGGAGGGGAAATGGACAGGTCCTCATGTGACATGATATGACATGATATGTACACAAGCACATAGGTGTGTGTGTTAGTGTATGTATGTGTGTGTGTGTGCATTTGTGTGTGTGTATGTGTGAAGTCTGTAATCCACCTGCAGGTGGAGTCATCAGGCCCATCTTATTATGAATGAATAAAAGCCATTTGCCATCTCTATTCTATTCAAATGAATTACAGCTTATATTTGTCCATTCAAATCCCCTAAAGCTTAAGCTATAAATATAACAACCTAACTTATAAACCTTATCTCTAAACTTAGCCTATAAACTTCACTAAATTAAATGACCTAACCTAACAACCTAATAAGATTGTTGAAAATATACATTGGCTCAACATTTTAATTTATTTTATTGACAGAATAACCCAAAGCAAGAGAACAGGGATTTAAACATGTGGATAATTAAGAACACTTTCATATGTAATCAAATTCCAAAAAATCACATAAAATGTACAACAAAGACCATTAAAACCTAAAGCAGCCGAGCTTGATTTAGGTAATGCGATTCTCTAGCGAGCACAACTCTAAAATAATCTATTTTTCAGAAAACACATTCAATTAATCCATTATTGTATAAAAACTTGACTAAATCTGGTATGAAATGCTCCCAGAGTCTCTGTCCAACATCTTGATTCAGAATCTTTAAACATAACAGATAGAAATGATCCAAGTCCCCATTTAATATAATTATTATTAAGAGTTTTTTTTCCTGTTAATTATTACTTTGATATATTTAAAGTATACAATCATTTAATCTATTTACACTTTTCTTAAGGATTGATGGTTGCTTTCAAAATAAAAGTGTGTATGAATATTATTGTAATTCAGCAAATATATCATCTGAAGTTAGGTGAGATCCCAAGCCTGTTAGTAAGGATTATAAAAGATCAGCAATCCCCTCCCTGCTGGTTTAGAAAAGCTGAACGTGAGAAGCCTCTTCATGATTCAACTTTGACCCTAAACAGCAAGGAAGCACAAGTCAGGATTAAAACATTTATCACTCGTCAAGATATCACTGTGATGATGTACTGATAAAATATTACTGTCAATATGTTACTGTGGAAAGAAGTACTATTAAAACATTACTATTACTTACCGTTAACATATTACTGTTAATATATTACTATGATGAAGTATTGTTAACATATGACATGTATGTAAATACATGACTGTGATGATATACTGCATTAATGTACTGTAAAGATATTATCACCCTCCCACCCATCCTCTAAATGTTGTGATGTCACACAATACTGACTATGTGGTCAGAGGTTGGGCCTCGGGAGCTGGACTCTGTTCCTCAGTGGTCCCAGAGCTGCTGTGAGAACCTGGTAAGTAGCACAACGTGAGGAGGAGAAGTCATGACTGAGCTCCATGTATCTAGATCAACAGAGCTGTATAGTCCAGTGAGCTACATGTATCTAGATCAACAGAGCTGTATAGTCCAGTGAGCTCCATGTATCTAGATCAACAGAGCTGTATAGTCCAGTGAGCTACATGTATCTAGATCAACAGAGCTGTATAGTCCAGTGAGCTACATGTATCTAGATCAACAGAGCTGTATAGTCCAGTGAGCTCCATGTATCTAGATCAACAGAGCTGTATAGTCCAGTGAGCTACATGTATCTAGATCAACAGAGCTGTATAGTCCAGTGAGCTACATGTATCTAGATCAACAGAGCTGTATAGTCCAGTGAGCTACATGTATCTAGATCAACAGAGCTGTATAGTCCAGTGAGCTACATGTATCTAGATCAACAGAGCTGTATAGTCCAGTGAGATAGACTCTCATTCAACACTGAAGTCACGAAGGTCTCTGTGTTGGTAGAAGTGTTAATCATAACAGAACTGCAGTAAAAACACATTTTACTCACCAGCCGGTCGGCTCTTGGCTGAACCTAAGGATCAAGAGAAATGTTGAGTGTTGTAACAGTGGTAAATATCCTAATGTTATTATGCGTCCACCAATCAGATTCTAGTTTGATTCTCTCACCGTTCCTCTTCTTGTACACAAAGACCCCAACAGCAGCAACAGCAGCGAGGAGGAGAACAACACACCCAATGATGATGGGGGTGGTGATGTCACTCTTGACCCCTTCAGTAAATCAAGAAAACAAAATCAGGTGTGTAATAATAATATATGTTGGACAGAGTCCATCACCCCTCCATCCCTCCATCATTGAACCACATTTGTGGACACGTGATGCTACATACATGACTAACACAACGTCCCCTTAGCCTAGCCCTCTTCATAGCACTTATTTACCCACAATCCAACGTGTTCCACTGAACTGAGCTCTTCCTGAGAGCTGTGTGTTCACCAAGTAGCTTCAGGTGTGTCCAGGTAGACCAGTGGTTGTGATGAGGTCAGGTGGAGGTGGTGAGACATGTGTCCCTACCTGTCTTTCCCCAGTTGGTCCTGACGAGGGCCGGGTCCAGTCGGGTAGAGATGTCCTCGATGCCTTTCAGCTGGACCACACACTCGTACCTCCGCCAGTCCTCCTGTGGGACCGACGCCAGGTCCAGGTCCACGCTGACCTGGAAGGTCCCGTCGGGGTTGGGGAGGACCTCCCCATGGTCCACATGCTCATAAAGCTCCTCGCCGTCTCTCCTCCAGAACACCACCACCCTGTCAGGGTAGAAGCCTGTAGCATGGCACACCACTGGGGAGGAGGGTCTCCTCTGGAGGAGAGACACCTCAGGACGCTCTGGAGAGAGAGAGAGGGGGGGGGGGGGGGGAGAGAGAGAGAGAGAGAGAGAGAGAGAGAGAGAGAGGGGGGGGGGGTTATTTCTGAACGTAAAAACACACTGATAATGACATGTAGCGTATTATTATGATGTATTATGATGTATTATTATGATAATGTATTATTATGATAACATATAAGCATATTAGGGGTTTCCCCGACTAAGAATTTACATAGTTGAATCTGATTCAGATTCAACTATGTAAATCTTGCCTATGTAAAGTCTTGCCTATAGTCGACTGATCGTCGAATCATGATTTTTTCTTTGTTTTTGCTCATTGATCCATATTCTCATTTGCGACATTGCCTTCCATTTTTTCCACACCAGACTAAAGAGCTGAAACACTCAATTAAACAATTTCGATTACAATTTCGAGGCCGTTCGGTGGCGGTGTGTTTTGAACATCACACAGCCGCCGAACGGCGCGCGTCAAAACAGCCGCCCCTGTTATTTTCTATGTACACCGGCGGCGGCAGATGTGCGTCGCCTCACTACACTTCACGCCACTATTTCACAGCGTCGCCGCGCGTCAAGTGCCGCCGAAAAGGCGCTTTTTTCTTTTCTTTCTTTTTTTTCCTTCTGCTCCGGAGACGACTATATTCCTGTTGACGCGCCGCAGCGCGCCGCTTCCTATGTGTGCTAGGGGCGGCACTTGTGTCATAGACGCGCCGCGGCTCTGCGTTGGCAGTGTTTTGCACTTGATATTTATACAAAAATAGGCTATATATCTAGCCTGGGTATACCCATGCTGCCTTGCGCGCTCAACATTTCGAACTGCCAGACAGCCTGGTGGCTATGATCGGTTCCTCTCGCAAGAAATTGCGAAATGTGGATATCCAATCACAGAACGAGGAGGGACGGAAAGACGATGTTATAATTGATACGATTGGCTAAGAGCTACCAACAGATGATCTTCGAATAGTCGACTATTCGGGGTCACCGCTAAAGCATATTATGATAGAGAGCAACAGAGGGGTCAAGGGTGGAGGAGAGAAAGCATGATGATAAGTAAACAGCGCTACAGAGGGCGCTGCTTTTAAACGTCATCCACTCAACACAAGCGCGTCATCAGTTCAAGACACCTTCGAGTGGGTCGCCCTGTTGTCATGGAGACGCAAATCCCAGCCGCAACTGCGCTGACGGACCGAGTCACACCGCGCCGGCGCGCGTGTGTATAGAAAAACACCGTTACAGTTAAAACACCAGGACCACAGACACGTGTCTGTCGACGCCCACCAGGTCATGTGACTCTACCTGTTCTCTGCAGAGTGCTCTTCCCATAGGCCAGGTGCTTCTTCAGCCAATCAACACACACCTTGGTGAGGTAGTTCTTCTGCCGTTCTCTATAAGCTCTATCCTGGTTCCATCTCTGTTTGGTGGAGAAAGCCTTTGATGTTGGAGCGATCCACGTCAGGGTCTTCAGGTCAAACGCTAGGTAGTCCTCCCCATCATAACCATACTGTTCATAACCATCAGTAGTATGATCCTCATCATCCCACTCACAACCATACATCACCTGATACATGTGTACACCTGAGAGAGAGAGAGAGAGAGAGAGAGACAGAGAGAAAGAGAGAGAGTTAGCCACAGTCCTGCTCATTGACATGCACGATTCCCTTGTGGTAGGATAGAACTTAAGGCCAAAACAAACAGCCGCCCCTATTATTCTCTATGTACACCCCCACACTGGTGGCGGCAGGAGCGCGTCGGCGTGTCGGCGCGCCGCCCCGCACACTTCACGCCATTTTCCTATTTCACAGCGTCGCCGCGCATCAAAACAGTCGCCCCCAGCCGCTTGTTTCTTTTCTTTTTTTTTTGTTCTGCTCTGGAGACGACTATATTCCTGTTGACGCGCCGCAGCGCGGTGCTTCCTATGTGTGCTAGGGGCGGCACTTGACGCGCGTCACAGACGCGCCGCGGCGGCGGCAGTGTGTTTTGTGCTTTACATGTAAGCAAGCCAGAGGACTGGCAGCCTCCCTAGCTATCCAGTTAGGGAGGCAACACATTAATAAGGTAACTAGTTGAAAGTAACAAGTAACTTAAAGTAACTGAGGTACTTTTGAAAGAAGTAACTAGTAACTAAGTTACTAATTTAAAGTAACTTGCCCAACAATGACTTCAACACTGAGTACTTCTACACCAAGTATTTCTACACTGAGTACTTCTACAGTATGTACTTCTAAACCGAGTACTTCTACATCGAGTACTTCTACAGTATGTACGTCTACACCAAGTACTTCTACACCAAGTACTTCTACAGAATGTACTTCTACACTGAGTACTTCTACGCTGAGTACTTCTAAACTGAGTACTTCTACACTGAGTACTTCTACACTATGTACTTCTACACTGAGTACTTCTACATCGAGTACTTCTACAGTATGTACGTCTACACCAAGTACTTCTACACCAAGTACTTCTACAGAATGTACTTCTACACCGAGTACTTCTACGCTGAGTACTTCTACACTGAGTACTTCTACACTGAGTACTTCTACACTATGTACTTCTACACTGAGTACTTCTACACCGAGTACTTCTACAGTATGTACTTCTACGGTATGTACTTCTACGGTATGTACTTCTATACTAAATACTTCTACACTAAATACTTCTACACCGAGTACTTCTACACTGAGTACTTCTATACCGAGTACTTCTACAGTATGTACTTCTACGGTATGTACTTCTACACTAAATACTTCTACACTGAATATTTCTACACCGAGTACTTCTACACTGAGTACTTCCACAGTATGTACTTCTACAGTATGTATTTCTACATCGAGTACTTCTACTTATAGTATTTCAACAGTACTTCTACACTGAGTACTTCTACTTCTAGTATTTCTACACTGAGTACTTCTTCAGTATGTACTTCTACACTGAGTACTTCATCAGTATGTACTTCTACACCGAGTACTTCTACACCGAGTACTTCGTCAGTATGTACTTCTACACTGAGTACTTCTACACCGAGTACTTCTACTTCTAATATTTCAAGAGTACTTCTATACTGAGTACTTCTACACCGAGTACTTCTACAGTATGTACTTCTACACTGAGTACTTCTACAGTATGTACTTCTACACCGAGTACTTCTACATAGTATTTCAACAGTACTTCTAAACCGAGTGCTTCTACACTGAATACTTCTACACTGAGTACTTCTACACTGAGTACTTCATCAGTATGTCCTTCTACACCGAGTACTTCAAAAACCAAGTACTTCTACACTGAATACTTCTACACTGAGTACTTCTTCACTGAGTACTTCTACACTGAGTACTTCTACACCAGGTTATTCTACACTTAGTACTTCTACACTATGTACTTCCACACCGAGTACTTCTACTAGTACTTCAACAGTACTCCTACACAGAGTACTTGTACACCCTGTACTTCTACACCGAGTACTTTGTCAGTATGTACTTCTACACTGAGTAATTCCACACCGCGTACTTCTACACTGAGTACTTCTACACCGAGTACTTCTACAAAAAGTACTTCTACTTCTAGTATTTCAACAGTACTTCTATACCAAGTACTCCTACACCGAGTACTTCTACATTGAATACTTCTACACTGAGTACTTCTACATTGAGTACTTCTACACTAAATACTTCTACACGAGTACTTCTACGCCGAGTAATTCTACGGTAAGTACTTCTACACCGAGTACTTCTACACTAAGTACTTCTACACCGAGTACTTCTACTTCTAGTATTTCAACAGTACTTCTACACCGAGTACTTCTACACCGAGTACTTCTACAGTATGTACTTCTACACCGAGTATTTCTACACTGAGTACTTCATCAGTATGTACTTCTACACTGAGTACTTCTACACTGAGTATTTTCTACACTGAGTACTACATCAGTATGTACTTCTACACCGAGTACTCCATCAGTATGTACTTCTACACTGAGTAATTCTACACCGAGTTCTTCTACACTGAGTACTTCTACAATATGTACTTCTACAGCGAGTACTTCTACTTCTAGTACTTCAACAGTACTTCTACACCAAGTACTTCTATACCGAGTACTTCTACACTGAGTACTTCTATACCAAGTATTTCTTCTATACCGAGTACTTCTACAGTATGTACTTTTACACCGAGTAATTCTACAGTATGTACTTCTACACCGAGTACTTCTACACTCAGTACTTCTACACTGAGTACTTCTACTTCTAGTATTTCAACAATACTTCTACACTGAGTACTTCTACACTGAGTACTTCTACACCGAGTACTTCTACAACAAGTACTTCTACTTCTAGTATTTCAACAGTACTTCTATACCAAGTACTCCTACACCGAGTACTTCTACATTGAATACTTCTACACTGAGTACTTCTACATTGAGTACTTCTACACTAAATACTTCTACACGAGTACTTCTACGCCGAGTAATTCTACGGTAAGTACTTCTACACCGAGTACTTCTACACTAAGTACTTCTACACCGAGTACTTCTACTTCTAGTATTTCAACAGTACTTCTACACCGAGTACTTCTACACCGAGTACTTCTACAGTATGTACTTCTACACCGAGTATTTCTACACTGAGTACTTCATCAGTATGTACTTCTACACTGAGTACTTCTACACTGAGTATTTTCTACACTGAGTACTACATTAGTATGTACTTCTACACCGAGTACTCCATCAGTATGTACTTCTACACTGAGTAATTCTACACCGAGTTCTTCTACACTGAGTACTTCTACAATATGTACTTCTACAGCGAGTACTTCTACTTCTAGTACTTCAACAGTACTTCTACACCAAGTACTTCTATACCGAGTACTTCTACACTGAGTACTTCTATACCAAGTATTTCTTCTATACCAAGTACTTCTACAGTATGTACTTTTACACCGAGTAATTCTACAGTATGTACTTCCACACCGAGTACTTCTACACTCAGTACTTCTACACTGAGTACTTCTACTTCTAGTATTTCAACAATACTTCTACACCGAGTACTTCTACACCAAATACTTCTACACTGAATACTTCTACACTGAGCACTTCTACACTAAATACTTCTACACCGAGTACTTCTACGCCGAGTACTTCTACGGTATGTACTTCTACACCGAGTACTTCTTCACAGAGTACTTCTAAACTGAGTACTTCTACAGTATATACTTCTACACCGAGTACTTCTACACCGAGTACTTCTTCAGTGAGTACTTCTACGGTATGTACTTCTACACTAAATACTTCTACACTAAGTACTTCTACACTATGTACTTCTACACTAAATACTTCTACACTGAGTACTTCTACGCTAAATACTTCTACACCAAGTACTTCTACACTGAGTACTTCTATACCAAGTATTTCTACACCGAGTACTTCTACAGTATGTACTTCTACACTGAGTACTTCTACAGTATGTACTTCTACACTGAGTACTTCTTAACCGAATACTTCTACACTGAGTACTTCTACACCGAATACTTCTACACTGAGTACTTCTACATTGAGTACTTCTACACTAAATACTTCTACACAGAGTACTTCTACACTGAGTACTTCTACAGTATATACTTCTACACTGAGTACTTCTACACGAGTACTTCTACACCGAGTATTTCTACACCGAGTATTTCTACATCGAGAACCACGTCACTATGTACTTCTACACTGAGTAATTCTACACCAAGTTATTCTACACTTAGTACTTCTACACTATGTATTTCCACACCGAGTACTTCTACTAGTACTTCAACAGTACTCCTACACTGAGTACTTGTACACCTAGTACTTCTACACTGAGTACTTCGTCAGTATGTACTTCTACACTGAGTAATTCCACACCGCATTCTTCAACACTGAGTACTTCTACACTATGTACTTCTACACCGAGTGCTACACTACTTCTAGTACTTCAATAGTACTTCTACACCGGGTACTTCTATACTGAGTACTTCTTCAGTGAGTACTTCTACGGTATGTACTTCTACACTAAATACTTCTACACTAAGTACTTCTACACTATGTACTTCTACACTAAATACTTCTACACTGAGTACTTCTACGCTAAATACTTCTACACCAAGTACTTCTACACTGAGTACTTCTATACCAAGTATTTCTACACCGAGTACTTCTACACGAGTATGTACTTCTACACTGAGTACTTCTATACCAAGAATTTCTACACCGAGTACTTCTACACTATGTACTTCCACACCGAGTACTTCTACTAGTACTTCAACAGTACTCCTACACCGAGTACTTGTACACCCAGTACTTCTACACCGAGTACTTTGTCAGTATGTACTTCTACACTGAGTAATTCCACACCGCATTCTTCAACACTGAGTACTTCTACACTATGTACTTCTACACCGAGTGCTACACTACTTCTAGTACTTCAATAGTACTTCTACACCAGGTACTTCTATACCGAGTACTTCTACACTGAGTAGTTCTACACTGAGTACTTGTACAGTATGTACTTCTACACTGAGTACTTCTACACCTAGTACTTTTACACTGAGTACTTCTACACTGAGTACTTCTACACTGAGTACTTCTACGCTGAGTACTTCTACACTGAGTACTTCTAAAGTAAATACTTCTACACTGAGCACTTCTACAGTATATACTTCTACATTGAGTACTGCTACACTGAGTACTTCTACAGTATATACTTCTACACTGAGTACTTCTACGTTGAGTACTTCTACAGTATATACTTCTACACTGAGTACTTCTAAACCGAATTCTACACTGAGTACTTCTACACCGAATACTTCTACACTGAGTACTTCTACATTGAGTACTTCTACACTTAATACTTTTACACAGAGTACTTCTACACTGAGTACTTCTACAGTA
>JAOPHQ010002164.1:0-28312 GCA_030340625.1 Merluccius polli
ATTAAGATAAACATACGTTCAACGGTTTGTAGTTTAATTACACATCACTGACCTCCGTGGCCGCCGAGTGTAACTGTGGTCATTTGAAACGACGGCGGTAAGTTAGCCGCGCCGCGCTAGCATTTGCGGTGTACCCCCACCCCCCCCCCCCCCCCCCCCCCCCCCCCCCCCCCCGTCGTCGTCAAGAAACGCACAAAAAACAGTCTCAGACGGACGGCCATGTTTGTCTCGCGTCTGGATGTGGGCAGCGGCGGACAGATCGGCGAGCGAACCCATGGCTCCGCCGTCTGTCTTCCTGTGGAAGGCGGCGGTGTTTAGACTGGACCGGCTTCCTGAAAACAACCTGAGCCCCATGGGGGACGCCGGACGAGAGACGGGAGACCGGTAAATGGGTCTCGTTGTCGGGGGCTGTCGACCCGCCAGCCGAGTTGAGAAGGAAAGATTTGTGGATACGTTTCAAAACGGATTAGGAAAATGTGACTCCGGTTGAGAATTTCAAATGCAGTTGTTGTGTTTTTTTTTATGGTTTATGGATTCTCCACACTTGTGCCAAACTTTAGTTTCATGAAGTTTCTTTCGCATCTGTCATACCGGTAACAACCTCGGTGCCCACGCTGTATGACGCTCAGCGGGTTAAATGTTGACAAAGGCGTTAAAATCACACCTCGGTTGAGTCATCCAGGTTGTAAAAGCCGTCGCAACACCTTGCTTGTTTAACCGAAGAGCGGCGATGCGATTGCGAACTCAGGTTGCGTGTAGGTTTTATGAGAAGAGATGAGGTTAATAATTATATTTAATAAGATTTTAGAGGCAATATTTTCATAAACGTTCATTTCATGGCTGTGAGTAGTCAGGAGATTAATCTGTTGTGGATGTTGCGTACCGAGGCGTGTGCTGAACGACAGCGAACAAGACACTAACTGATAATGGTCCGGATGTCTGGTTGAACGTTTTTGACCTTGTTAAAGGTGTGGGGGTTTTAATAATTTGTCACAGGCCTTTATCGACGCTCGCCTCACCTCAAGCGTTATCAAGTTCTTCCTTTTTATTACGAATTCAACCGTCACGACCGCAGAGGAACTTGACGGCTGCAGCAGCTTTTCTAGATAACTTCCTGCATACCAGCTGTCCTCGCAGGGATGCTTGTGGTCGCCACGTCTCTGCAGCTAGTTCTCCATCCTCAACAGAACGGAGGAATTTGGAGGACTTGGCGGTTTTCCTCTGGCGGTGGATGGGAGGAAAGAGAGAGGGGGGGGGGGGGGGGGGGGGTCGTTTGTTCCAGGAGACCGGACAGGCCGGCGGGGGACGCTTCCCGCCCTGAGAACTGTTTTAAGGGGGAAGGAAGTCGAAGATGCCGGGTGCCGATTGGCCGAGGGAGGAATGTTGATTATTTGAAATGCAAAGGGGAATAACAGACGCAGATCAACAAGGAGCAAAAGTCGACACAACAAAATGGGAGCGGACTGGAAGACCTCTGCCGACCTCCAGCATGAACTCTGTGAAACCGTTTTACTTCTCTAACACTAACCACTCTTTTGATCCGTCCATACCAACCACACTTGCCACAGGCAACTTCCCCTTTAAGTGGCAGTAAAGTCCTCTGCTTTAATGTTGTCACATGGGGCTGTTCCTACTCCTCTAGACCTCTTTACACCAGGAGGAGGAGGAGGAGGAGCAGGAAGAGGAGATGAAGGCCTATAGGAGCCAATGTGAGGAGGAGAAGAAAAGGAAAAAAAGAAAAACACTGACCCAATTTCGTACACGATTCTCCGTGTTGAAATTAATTTCCTGATTTTTAATATTTATTTTAGTGTCGGGCAGAAGCCCAGAGATGTGCTCTTGTTGTATGTAAATCTTGCTGACACCTGATGGATGGTCTTCTCCCAGTAAACCCCACCCATCTGGCACGCACCGCAAGGTTAAAACAAGCAGACGGGGACGTGAACATGTGCAGTTTGACCCAGATCTTTTTATTTTATCCATCTTCCACCGTCTGCTATTTTCTACCCCCCTCTCTGCTCATTACTCCATCTTTCCCACCTTCTTGTTCCATTTATATCTCACCTTTTCCCCGTCTCTCTCCCCCTCTCTCTCCATCTCTTGCACTTTCTCTCATGAGCTTTCTGTCGCATCTATTCCTCTGTCTGTCTGTTTTTCTATCGGTCTCTCTCTCTCTTCTTCAGTTTCTCAGTTTTTCCATCAGTCTCTCTGTTTTTCCATCAGTCTCCCTCTCTCCTTCTGTCTCTCTCTCTATCTCTCTGTCTCTCTCTGTCTCTCTGTGTCTGTGTGAGGACTGTTCTGTTCAGGGGTCGAGATCAAAGACGCATCCCATCCCTTACCCCCCCCCCCCCCTCCCCTCCCCCCCCCTCACCCCTCACCTCCCCTCCCTCTTCCTTCCTTCCTTCTCCTCCCCCGTTCTCCTTGTTCCGTCCTTCCCAGGACCATAGTCTCTCATTAACTCCCACTTCACCTCCCCCCTCACCGCCATTACCTGCTCTCTCCCCAACTCCCCCGCAGCCGAACTGTCACCCAACACACATTAAACACCGAGGTTAATTTCCCTGACCGTTTCCCTGTATCGAGATCAAAGTGCACTCGCTCACTTCCTGGGTCCAGGGCCAACCCCCGCCCCCCCACACTCACTCATTCCCGTCACAAGCTGCACCCACGGTTGTTGGGTTAGTCATACTCAATCATGTTTTCATGAGCAACAACACATTTGTGTCGTTCGTGAACCCGACGCGCGCCGACCCGCCACACCCCCAACGGGCACATGCGCCAGTTTAAATAAAGGTGTGGTGTAGTGTACATGGTTGAATAGGCGCATGTTGTTTCTTCAGCAGTTATTCTTCATGACATAAGGATGTATTGTAACCTTTGACCCCACCGTAGCTATGGTCTTTTAGCGTTAGCAGGAAAGACCCACGGCACGCCGTGTGAGCATTCTTGACTTCAAAGTGAAGTTCAGCGGTTTAGGTACCGCTTTACAACACGCCGCTTGGCCGTAAAAATATTTCTGGAAGTAGGACCTGGCAAGCCATAAAAGGACCGGTGTTGAAGGGGGTCCTACACACACACACACACACACACACACACACACACACACACACACACACACACACACACACACACACACACACACACACACACACACACACACACACACACTGACCCTGGACAGGAGGCTTTGGGCAACAAAGACAGGAAGTGACTTAAATAAAATAACATGGGCTTGACCCTCTCCTCTTTCTCCTCCTCTTCAGTCTCCCTCATCACCACTCCCCTCCCCCAAAAAACGACCCAACTGCACAAAAAGTTTCCCCCCGAAGTGGTTCATCTACAGATCGGCTAACAGATGCTTAATCTCTGTGCTCTGGTCCTCCATCAGACCGAAAAAAATCTTTGAAAGATGCCCCTGGAGCTGTCCTGTGGCTTTGGTCGCCATAGCGATGCTGTTTCCAGGAAATTGGCTCCTATTGGCTGAATTGGCTCCCCCCAGCGTTCGCTCACCGTGAGCACGTTATGGACGCTGAGCGTCTCTCCGCGGATATCAGTTTCTGTTTCAACCTCCCTCCCTCCCTCCCTCTTTTATTCCCTTTAAATCATCCCTCCATCGTCCGACAGTGATTACTCTCCTACCTCCCTTTACTCAACTGCCACTATTCCCTCCCATCCCTCCCGTCTGTCCATCCATCCATCCGTCCCTCCCTGCCCCTTTTTCTTGCTGTTGTGTACTGGAGCCCAGAGACGGCAGTAGGCCTCGGTCTGGTCTTGTGTTCCCCAGCCAGGCCCAGCAGACCCTGTCAGCGTTAATCTGTTGACTCCCATAATGGCAGGGCTGAAGCCGCCGGGCTAGCCAAGCTCTCTCCCTCTCTTTCTCTGGTGTGTGTGTGTGTGTGTGTGTGTGTGTGTGTGTGTGTGTGTGTGTGTGTGTGTGTGTGTGTGTGTGTGTGTGTGTGTGTGTGTGTGTGTGTGTGTGTGTGTGTGTGTGTGTGTGTGTGTGTGTGTGTGTGTGTGTCGTGTCCGCCCCGTCGTCGCTACAATAGTACTTAACCGACTACCTGTCAGCACTTGAATCAGGAGGGAGGTTCTGTGTGTGTGTTTGTGTGTGTGTCTAGTAATGATCACCTGTCTGGACATGACAAGGGGATGACAAGAACAGAGCGACCCTCTTTCTTTCTTTCTTTCTTTCTCAATTCTTTTGTTTCTGCATTTTTTTCTCCTCTCTTTTCCAGCCTATCCCTTATTTCTTTCTCATTCTCTCACTGTCTCTCTTTCACCCTTTCATCCATCTTGTTATCTCACCCCCTCTCGCAAGCGCTCACCCACTTCTTGTTCCATTGCTCTCTCTGTCTCTGTCTCTGTCTTTGTCTCTGTCTCTCTCTCTCTCTCTCTCTCTTTTCTCCCCCCCCCCCCACCTCTCCACTTCCTGTGTGTCGTTCTCTGGCGTGTTTACATGTTTGTGTTGTTGGACCCGGTTTCGTCTCTCTCCCCCCCCGCGGCGCTTCAGGAATCAGGATGCACACACAGACTCAGGATGCACACACAGACCCCCCCGACTCCTCAGTTCACCTCCCCTGTGTAGTCGTCACTTTCAGGGTCGTGACGACGAAGCCGGTGTTGATCAGACACACGCTGACTCTGGGAGGCCGACCGTTGCTCCTGCTGCCAAACATCTGCTCAGCCACTCAGAAACCCAGCGTCTCAGAATGCGTGTCTCTCGCTCTCCCTCGTCTGTTTTTCTGTCTCTCTCTTTGACCTCTCTCTTCGTGTCGCTCTCTCGCTATGTCTCACCCTCGATCTCGCTCTCTCTCTTTCTTACGTGTCTCTTTTATACATCTGTCTCTTGGTTTCGGGCCTCTCTCACTTGTGGGTGTCAAGGTGCGTTGTAACACACACACCCACACACACGATTGTGGGGAGATCCCTTGAGGTGTGTGTGTGTGTGTGTGTCAGGGCTATATCGTGTGTGTGTACAGGGGGGTCTATGTCAGCCGGGACCCTGTGTGAATAGATCGGCTCGCAAACAGAACACGTCTACACCTGTAGCTTAGCCTAGCTTAGCGGCGGTTCTGGGAAACACGGCTAATGGCATGTTCTGTTGGAGTGTGTGTGTGTGTGTTTCTGTGTGTGTGTGTCTGTGGTGGTTGAACAGTTCAAGTCGAGAGTGGAATTTCCCCGTTGCTCCGGCGTGCCATCTGAGATTGCCATTCAAGTCCCCCTGTCAGTTTGGCGTTTTCTAAGTGATATGTTGCAGATTTCATGTTATTTCTTCTTCTTCTTTAAAAAATAAAAGTCGATCCCCCGTGGGAACCTTTAAGCCGGGGAACATTCGGAAAAATGTTTCCCATTCTCTTCCAAAATGTTCCCCTCCCAATGCCGTGTAATATATTTAGCTCTGGATTACAAAACGATGTTCTGTCCTCGCTCCAAAAGAAGCAACAGTTGGAAGTATGCATGTGTTGTTGAGGCCTGGTGTGTGTAAAACAGACGGCGCAGTCACAGCGACCGTGTGACGGACAGACGGGCGCGGGGGGGGGGGGGGGGGGGGGGGGGTGAGCTTGTGACGGCTACCAGCCCCACTACTGTGCTGCACGCCACGGCCCCGATTTAATTGGGGCGTGTGTTTGTCTAGGAATAAGAGAGCCCATGTCAAGCCAGCCAGACCAGTACCAGGGCTCAAAGAGATGCCCTAAGGGGCCAGGCCAGCATGGGTTTGGCCCCTGGTTTTGGTTTTGGTCGGGTCCGTTGGTTTCACCGCCGCCTTGCCAGTAAGGCTGTTTTTAAACCTCCGTTCAATCGCCCAAACCAAATTGTTTCTCGTTGGAGCAGAACACTGCTTCATCATACCCACCTCCTGTAGGCCGGGGGTTTATGCCGGGTTTACATTGGGTTTAGAGGGTACACTGTTTACACCGAGTTTGGGTTGACACAGGAAACCGGACTCAACACCAAGCCTCGAGTCAATAGAAGCGTTCAGTAGAACTAGCACCTGTCTTGAAGACAAACAGGTTTGTTATCTTCGCTTCAAGCAGACGGATAAAAGCATGTCTGAGTACGTTGGGTCTGTTTAATTCATATCGTGTTATGAACTGGATCGATTGATTGACATGTTTTAATTGCAAATTTGGCGCCGCCCATTCAGCCCGGCGTCACCTGTTTCTGGCAACCTGAGCGGCTGTGGTTGAACACCTTGCAGGTACTTCGGTAACAGGTGGATCCACAAAAACACATGTCCAGGCAATCTTTGGCACCGACCGACGGCCGGACAAGCATGACTGGTAGTGAAGTAATATGTGAGCTCATCAGTTTTGCCAAACAGGGTGTGCTAGGGGTGTGTTGGACACATGCACACACATGCACACACACACACACACAAGTATAGGTGTGTCTTATTTCACCTATTAGGTTTGCACTATTTGTCAACCGCCTTGCGTTCTTGAAATGACTTGAGTGTATGTGTGTGGGCGCGTGCACAACGCTTCCTGAATAGAAGGAGATGGATTGTGTGGATGTAATGCCTAATGTGTGTTTGTGTGCGCACGTACGCAGGGGGGGGGGGGGGGGGGGCGTCGATGGCTTGTTGTCTCTAGCATTCCTGGATGAGGAGTGGCCTGTGTGTGTGTGTGTGTGTGTGTGTGTGTGTGTGTGTGTGTGTGTGCGTGTGTCAACTAGGTGCATTTATCCTTATGTCACTGTACTACACTGCCTGTCACAACCTGTCGTTGTGCTTTTAGTCGGCGGTATTTTTTGGTCGTGACGAGTTTGTTGCATTGTCCTATTTGTCTTTTTTTATTTGCATTCGTCGTGTGGTCCTATTCGTGTTGCGATCTCTTTTTACATTTCGCGTCTCTCTCTAAGCGGCCAGTAGCCTTTGAAATGTCCGGGGGAAAAAGAAAACACATTCTCAGTGTTTCTAGTTTGTAAGCTAATGGTGTCTATCCAGAAGTTAACCTTTGACCGTTTAGCTGTGGTCAAACCTTAGACGGAGAGAGAGAGAGAGGGGGAGAGAAAGAGTGACGGGGGGGGGGGGGGGGGATCAAACGGCTCGTCTCCCAAGCTTGTGGTGGCGGCTATGAGGCTGTAATGAGGAGGTCGTATATCTG
Organism: Merluccius polli; assembly: GCA_030340625.1. Lineage (NCBI taxonomy): Eukaryota > Metazoa > Chordata > Actinopteri > Gadiformes > Merlucciidae > Merluccius > Merluccius polli. The sequence goes on from JAOPHQ010002164.1 coordinate 7,107, forward strand.
GGGAGGCAGGGGGGGGAGAGAGAGGAGGAGGACGACGAGGAGGAGGAGGATGAGGCTAACAGCTTCCAGACGGACCCACACTCTCCCCGGTCCTAAACAGTGTGAACCCCGCCATTTAGCCAGAGAGCCATCAGGCCCGGTCCTAGAGTCCAACCCACCTCCCAGGTGGACTACTCGGACTCAGGGGGGCTACTCGGACGAGACTAAAATGCCCTTCTGCTCTGGTGACCTTTAACCCCTCAGCCGGTGGACTCATTAACTGCATTTTACTCCACCTGGGCTTGGTAGCCATTTTATGGTTTTGTTGTGCAATAATAAATAACATTGGCTGATATTGCCAAAAAATCATCTGTTCTAAAACCGGTTTGTATTACTTTTGTAAACAGATAATTGTTGTATTAACTTCTGAACAAACATATCCTCAAGTCCTGTATACATGTTTAGGAATATCCGAAACAGCTGTGAGGACCGGGAGACGTTTTAATTGACTTGGATACAAACATATCAGGGAAAAGTATTTTGTTGGTTTTACGTTGCGTGTTGTAATCAAACGGTGGCCCGCTAGTGTGTTTCTGAGGGGAACGTATCCAACTTGACTTTTCAGGGCTCCCATCTCGTTATCTCTATCCGCGGCTTAAGAGTGAAATCTTCTCGGCTGATCTGTGGTGATCCTGCACACGCACACACACACACACACACACACACACACACACACACACACACACACACACACACACACACACACACACACACACACACACACACACACGCACACAGTCTGTCCCTTGACCCCATATAGTCATTTACAGCTGGCTAATAGAAATCAACCAACTATCAGACAAAGAATTGAAACCTTCTTTTTTAAAGAGAAGTGAAAAGATGATTTGTACGTTGCTTGTTGCACATTTTTCTAAGGAACTTCAGTTTATTCACTATGACAGCAACAGCCAACATTAAAAGGGCGAGAGGAACTGCGTATGTAACGAGCGTGGAAACCGGGGCTTTTCCCAGGACTGTACTTCATACTTCCTTACTGTCGGTACACGTTGTGCGCATATCACTTATCCTGCTTCTAGACTACATGGTGGCTTCTAGACTACCTTGCCTCATAAGTAATGCATGCCGTGTGTGTGTGTGTGTGTGTGTGTGTGTGTGTGTGTGTGTGTGTGTGTGTGTGTGTGTGTGTGTGTGTGTGTGTGTGTGTGTGTGTGTGTGTGTGTGTGTGTGTGTGTGTGTGTGTGTGTGTTGGGGACCGGTTACCCAACACCCCTCCCACACAAGGCGCTCGACGCGGCCCACGTTCAGCAGAGTGTAGGTATGTATTCCTGTTGGTACGTCCAACATTTAGACGGCTGTTTTAGAAGGTATTGGGGTCAAGGGAAACACGGGTACAAGAGTGAATGAGAGACAGAGTGATAGATGGGGTTTGAGTAAAGGAGTCAGACGTAGGAAGTGCCGGGGGGGGGAGGGAGAGAGGGGGAGAGGGGGAGCCAGGCAGGCATAGAGAGACATTGACATTCAGTATCTCCCAAGCGCCCCTCAGGGCTGCGTGTTGGAGCCCATCCCGGTTTAAACGGGGCCACCGCCGCCACGCCTAGTTCTTCCCCCGCTGACGTAACCTGGCCAGGGGCAGGAAGCAGCAGCGGCCCGGTCCCCGGTACAAAACCAGACCACCAGGCTCTGCTGAGAGACCAACCAGACCACCAGAGCCCCATGCAGAGCAGCTGCCTCCTCCTCTGCCTGTGAACCCCCGTCTCCCACACGGCCGGGTTGGTGGGTTTCACTGCATCACTACTGTTGATGTAGTTGATAATGACACTCCAGATGCTGGAGATGAAGGGTACAGGCAGCGGGTTGAGCGGGGCGGTGGGGAAAAATGTATTTATCACCATCACTTTTCTAAGGGCGCATGTTCTCATTGTTACTAATTTAGACTCTAAAACTGGGTGGTATTGTATCTTCAGGAAATGGACTTACGGTGATACCCAAAGACGATGGACGACAATATTGAGTTATTATTACCCAGCCCTAATAGCGGAGCTGTGCAGGTTCCCTTTCCTCCTCCTCCTCTTCTCAGGAGAGCTGGGATCAGCCCCTGACAGCCTGGTACAATTTCCTGTGACTGATCCGCCACTTCCTGTATGGGAAGGCCTGTTGCTAAATGCGGCTGCTCGCCCAGGGACACTCGGTGTGTGTGTGTGTGTGTGTGTGTGTGTGTGTGTGTGTGTGTGTGTGTGTGTGTGTGTGTGTGTGTGTGTGTGTGTGTGTGTGTGTGTGTGTGTGTGTGTGTGTGTGTGTGTGTGTGTGTGTGTGTGTGTGTGTGTCTTGGGGGTGGGGGGGGCAAAGCATTGTCTCTCTGTCTATCCATCCATCCAACACCACCGCCCCCCCCCCTCCCCTTGTGAGTGTTTATTTGTGTGAACGACCCCCCCCCCCCCCCCCCCCCCTCTCGCCTCCCCCCCGGTCCCAGCATGTCCAGTCTGGGGGGAGGGTCAGGGGGAGAGGGGCTGAAGGGGGCCATTATCCAGGGGCTCAATGATCCCTTTGTGCCCACGGCCATGGCTCAGGGTGGGGGTGCAGCGCCGTGGCCAGCACCCTGTCATAATGTTGTTCCACCCATGGAGAAGGACACACAACACACACACACACACACACACACACACACACACACACACACACACACACACACACACACACACACACACACACCTGCCCTTTCCATTAATTGCAAAGGCAAACCATTTAAAGGTTGTGTGTGTGTGTGAGACATCGCCAGTGAACAGTTGTGTGTGTGTGATGATGTAAATTAAGTTTGACGCCTCGCTGGTTTTTAAAGTGCGGGTCGCTTTGGCGAGCGAACTGGATCTCATAGTTATGGTGTCAAGGTACACACAAGAGCGGACTCCTGTCTTTCATCTCCGTGTTATGGATGGGGTGAGGTGGTTGACTGGCAGGGGTAATGCTGATGCTCTGGCGGGGGGACGCCTACAGTAGACAACATGCCTCCCCCGCCGCAGCCTGACTAATGGCGTGTCTCTGCGTCCGCGCTCTGGGACGTCTCCCAAATAAAATGATTCGAAACACATTTCCAATGGAATCTCGGCCGACCAGACGAAAATACATTGATTCTGACCGCGTGTGTGTGTATGTGCGTGCGTGTGCACACGCGCGTGCTGCAGCTTGTTCTCAGATGGCCGTGTTTGTGATTTAGCACAGTATTTTATTTTACATGCGTGACAGATAATGATTGGGCGGCGGTTTAGCGCGCCACAAGATGGCACTTTCATAGGAGAGAAGATTATAAGCCTTTCCCCCCCCCCCCCATGTGCGGTCGTAGAAGAAGGTATGGTTCCATTTAGCGTCTCCATGACGTCACTGTCCGCACAATAACGCCTACTGCCACTTCCTGTTTCCTGTGTTGTCACTTCCGGTGCTGCCATGGCAACCTCTCCACAACCCCCCCCCCCCCTTCCTGCCTGACCGAAATTGAATGTCCTTTTATTTCTCTATTCAAAGCGTAACTTTCAAAAACAAACAAAATTCCAAAATAATGAAAGTTAATTTCCTGCGTTTGTGTCGTTCTGCAGACCTTCACCGCCTGGTGCAACTCCCACCTGCGCAAGGCCGGCACGCAGATAGACAACATCGAGGAGGACTTCAGAGATGGGCTCAAACTCATGCTGCTGCTGGAGGTCATCTCAGGTAAGCGCTCTCTGAACTAATTAACATATTCCAAAATGTTCTTTTTTTTTTTTTTTTTTTTTTTTGACCCCACGTCCCGCATGGGGCGTCGCAACGTTAAATGCCGCCTACCAATTTGTCTTTCCGTGACCCCTTCTCAAACTGTCATGCTACACTGGAATTAACCCCAGATGACAATTTTCCAACATAACAGTCAAATCAGCCAATTTCTTTTTTTTTTTGTAGACGCTGTGATCGAAAGTGACTTACAAAGTTTTGCTGAGAACAATCGATTTATAAAAGGCTATAAAATGTCAACGTGTCTGGGATTAACCCAAGACATTGATGGAGTCTAATGGTTGTATCGGAGCAATTTTCAGTCAAATCAACCAAATTAACTCCTTGATGTTTTACATTTACATTACATTCAGTCATTTAATTACATTTTCTATTCAATTTTATTTGTATAGCGCTTATTCATAACAGAAGTTATCTCAGGACACTTTTCAAATAGAGCAGGTTTAGACCGAACTCCTCATAATATTTACAGAGACCCAACAGTACCTCCATGAGCAAGCACTTGGCGACGGGCTCAAGGAAAAACTGCCGGTTTTACTGCCTGATTTAGCAGATAGTTTTATCAAAAGCGACTTACAAGTTAGGCTGAGAACAAACGAACAAATCCTAAAAGGTGTTCAAAAGAACCGCACTACAACTCCTAGGCCTTAAATAGCACCATAGAATGCGGAAAGAGGTTGGGGAAGTGAGCTGTCCATCACTTTACTCTTCCTGCATTAGTGGTGACGACGCGGGGCCAAACACCGGCGGCGACCCGTCTCTAACCCATAGACCGCAGCCAATCAGGTTTCACCTGGTGTTGGCAACGCCTGAGCCCAGCTCATTAGCCCGTTTGGCTAATTAATAAAATCACAGGGTCCAATTAGAGCCTGCACACTCGTTAGCAACTTGCTAAGGAACCGTGCTGCAGAGAAGCACACTGTGCTGCTGGATCAGGTCTTGTGCATTCAAACAGCACAGTGGCTAAAGCCGCTAGCATGCTAACCACGTAGGAAATACGTCTCGAAGTGACGCAGGTTCCACTCTGACCTGCGGTCCTATGCTGCGCGTCTTTCTCTCTCTTACCGCATCCCTGTCTTTAGTCACTGTCCTCAAGTCAAATCCATTTTATTTGTATAGCCCTTAATCACAGTTAGTCTCAAAGGGCTTTACAGGCCATATATTTATGACACCCCCTAACCCTAGCCCTGACCATACAGGCACAAAAAGCCCTAAAATAATAATAATAATAATAATAAATAAATAAATAAATAAATATAAATATAAATATAAATATAAATATAAATATATATATATATATATATATATATATATATATATAGAGCCTGTATATAAAAAAACATGTCCAGATGTAGTTGTAGTAGTGCTTGTTTGACAGTAGCCTGTGTCGTCATCATAACCGCAATGTAATGCAGACCAGGTCAGAACCAGAGGGAACACCCGGCCTGGTATGTCCTGTCGGGGGGAGGCTGGGTCCCAGGCCTGGGCTGGGGGGGTGGGGGGAACAGCAGGTCTCTGGGTTCTGTGGTAAACAGCAGGCTGACATTCTGCTGAGGCTGTGGAAACATTGCTTTTCCCCTGTCACTGCTGGCCCTCATTCACTCGATGCTGAGCACCGTACTCCTGTATCCTGTGTGTTTCAACACTGTGTGTGTGTGTGTGTGTGTGTGTGTGTGTGTGTGTTTGTTTTCCGTGTGTGTGTGTGTGTAGGTGAGCGGTTACCCAAGCCAGAGCGAGGCAAGATGAGGGTCCACAAGATCAACAATGTCAACAAAGCTTTGGACTTCATCGCCAGCAAAGGAGTCAAGCTGGTCTCCATCGGAGCCGAGGGTCAGTGGCTTAGTTACATACACACACATCATCTCACATACACACACACACACACCATCTCACATACACACACACCATTTTACATGCACACCATCACAGATACACAAACACCATCTCACATACATACATGCACAAAAACCATCACACACAGACATTTATCTCTCTTATTCTCTCACACACTATACTTCATTCAGTTATTTCACACATTACACTGAGACAGACCGTTTGGACCGGGTGGTCTTTGACCGGGTCACTCAATAACACACCTGTTATTCACGTGGGTGCGGTGCGGGTGTGGGTGTGGGTGCGGGTGCGTGTGTGCAATAACAAATGAGCCTAGAGAAGTGCGTCCCTTAAAAATGTCCAGCATGCAGTCGTGTGCACATTTCATGCATTCTCTAGCGTCAGCTTTTCCCAGCTCTGGCTGGGAAATAGCTATCGCAAAACATCAGAAAATACTTCCCCATAGTTATTTCTTGGGGTCAGGTCATTTTAGGTTCCATTCAAATATTGTCATTCACAATCCTCGAATTGTTAAAATAGTTACACACACGCAAATACACATGCGCACACACAAACAGGTAGAGCGGTAGACGATAGGGCGTGCTATCTTTTATGTCAAGGTATGTAGCACGGCTCGAGTCTTTATAACTTTCTACTCCAGGATATTTCTTCATCAAACCTGCAGTCCTTCGATCGGGGTATCGTGTTTATCGGTTAGGTTTTCATGTTGGAATTTCTGCCTTATCGTTTCATGACACATGACACATAAAACTTGCCTGATATGCGAGGTAGGGTTTGCAAGATAATGGAAAACATGTTTTCCCTCCCCAACCTTGTATGTGTCTGTCTCCTTGCCGGTCTTTCTCCTTGACAGCATACAGTAGAGGAATATGGAGTTAACATTAACTTGGTTTAATCCAAAGACTTAAAATGTGTATAATAGTGGTCTGTAGACATATAATGGTAACATATAGTGAGTGGTCCATACATATATTCATTATCATTGCGTATACACTATTAACATAGTTTAATCCATAGACTCATAACGTATATGATGACATATAGGGATTCATTGACGTAGAATAATAACATATAGTGGCCCATAGACTCATAACCTCCATGATGACATCATATACTTGACCGTTGACTAATGAGGTGCTCTTGCAGGTCACTTGGTCTTTGTTTCAATGTAGGCTTGCCTGCTTCTTTGAATACTCCTGTGACCTTCTGTAGGGTGTGTGTATGTGTGTGTGCGTGTGTGTGTGACTACGTGTGAGGTGACAGGGTTTGGTCTCCAGGTTATTCGTCATGATAGTGCATGAAGGGAGAAGTCTCTCTCTGACACGCACACAGCCTTGTGATTTAGTGGACCGGTCAAGGACCTCTGTCCCATCTCAGATCAGCGCTCATATATGGGACAAAGGAAACATTAAACTACTGCATTCCTCTTGTCTTTCCTCTCCTCCTCACATCTCTCCTCCCCTCTCCCTCTCCTCTCCTCCTCACATCTCCCCTCTACCCTAGTACACTCCTCTCTCCTCTCCCCTCATCTTTCCTGTCACCTCTTCTACCCTAGTACACTCCTCCCTCCTCTCCCCTCCCCTAATTTCTCCTCTTCTCTCGTTCCCTCTCTCTGAGTGAAAGGAGTGTGTTAATTGGCTGAATGTGTGTGAAGGACTAGTCGCAGATAAGGCGGTTGGCTCACTACAGTAATGTATCTAATCTGTTCTGAAATCACTTTATACCACATGAGTATAATACAGACCATAAAACATGGATACAGATTATCCCTCATGATGTATTGTAAGTGGTCAATATATATTATATTGTAAATTAATAGACTGTGACTATGAAATCCACTCACAGTTTAGATTTAATGAATATTACCAGCAGGGGTGGAGAGGAATACAGGATCATATTTTCTCATCGTTGTTTGTAGAACCATCCGGTGGCCCAAAGCTGTCCAGACGCCACAGGACCTCTGCCCTCGCCGTTGTGTGTCTTGAGATTTAGGATATGTAAATCAGAGGTCTGCTGTGTGTTTTGACGCTCTCTCTCTCTCTCTCTCTCCTTGCCGTGGTCAGAAATCGTGGACGGGAATGCCAAGATGACCCTGGGAATGATCTGGACCATCATCCTGCGCTTCGCCATTCAGGATATCTCAGTAGAAGGTACAGAACGGACACCCCCTCTACCCTGACATGACCCAGAACCCTCTACCCCTACATGACAGACCCTCTACCCCTACATGACCCAGACCCTCTACCCCTACATGACCCAGAACCCTCTACCCCGACATGACAGACCCTCTACCCCTACATGACACAGACCCTCTACCCCTACATGACAGACCCTCTACCCCTACATGACACAGACCCTCTACCCCGACATGACAGACCCTCTACCCCTACATGACACAGAACCCTCTACCCCTACATGACCCAGAACCCTCTACCCCTACATGACAGACCCTCTACCCCTACATGACAGACCCTCTACTCCTACATGACATATCCTCTACCCCTACATGACAGACCCTCTACCCCTACATGACAGACCCTCTACCCCTACATGACACAGACCCTCTACCCCTACATGACCCAGAACCCTCTACCCCTGCATGACCCAGAAACCTCTACCCCTACATGCAGGTAGGGTTCAGATACATTTAAGTCTTTAAGGAGGAGGTAGGAGTCTTAAGGAGACTGCATACATTGGGGATTGAACCCAGAAGCTTTTGGTTGGGATTGACACGCCTTATCCTGTTTTGACTGTAAGATTTATTCAAAATTTGAACTTGTGACCTTTTGGTTAAAACAATGACGTTACTGATACGCCTACTGTACACTCATAACTTCATAAAGAGTTGAATTAAATTAAATTGTAGGAACAGCGCCATCTGGACTCAAACACAGACTACTGCAGTACTGCAGTCTGATTGGCCCAAAGGGATGTCACTTTCCTTTTTTTTTTCTTTTTTTTTTGCACAGATCCATTTGTGCACAGATCCACACACACACGCGCACACACACACACACACAGATGTAAACACAGATGTACACCCACACACACACAGCTGTTCAAGTGGAGATCCTCTGATGGGGATCTAGACTGGAAGTAAGGGAATAGAGCCGAATAGATGGACTAGTGGGACTTGGTTTACAGGATGTTGGTTATCTGGTCTGGTCTACCCAAAGACATACCACGAATAACTGGTAGAGCACACACACACACTTGCACTTTAATCTCTGTTGCCATGGTGATGTTGTCGTGTGTAATAATCGAAGAATATTTTGGAATATGCTGAAATGTTGTTTTTTTATGTCCTCTCTGTCACCTCTTTGTGTTCCCCTCCCCCTCTCCCCTTCCTCTCTGCCTCTGCCTCCCCTCCTTCTCTGCTTCTCTATCCTTTCCACTCATCTCTTCTTTCCCATCTCTTCTTTCCTTCTCCTCTCCCTCTCTTCTTTCCTCCCCCTCCTCCTCTTTTTCCTCTCTCTACCTCTCCTCTCCCTCTCTACTTATTGTTTCTCTTTCCTTCCTCCTCTCCTCTCTCTTCCTGTCTCTGCAGAGACCTCTGCTAAAGAGGGTCTTCTCTTGTGGTGCCAGAGGAAGACGGCTCCCTACAAGAACGTCAACGTCCAGAACTTCCACATCAGGTTAAACACACACACACACACCCCCCCCACAAATATGTTAGCGTTGTGAACTTCCATATCAGGTTACACACACAAGCCACAGTAATGTCAATGTCCAGAACCTTGACAAACAGGTTAAACGCACACACAGACTCACACACAGTTTCACACACACGCACACGCATGCACAATACCCTATTTGGTATAACTATTATCAGACACGTTCCATGGTCGGCACAAGAAACGATGCTTTTCTGCTACAGAGTTCACCATGATGATGATAAGGTTGAAACATCCAGGCCTTTCTTAAGAGTAATACTGCAGCAGTAATGCAGTGTCTGGCTAAAGGCTGCCCCCTAGTGGTGGGAGACGCAGTGTGAAAAGCACTGTAGTCATTGGAGGGTTTTACAGCAATAAGGATGCTATAACTGCTGCAGCCTCTTGGTCTGGCACACTGCAGTCAATAGTAAGTAGGTGTAATGAAAACGATTTATTGATTGATTAACTTTATCAGTCCTGATCTTATTTCTTATTTCTATTGTGGCCTATTAATGCATCCGGGGTCAAGCCAGAGATTCGAAATACAGTAGGATGTCCAGCAGATGGTTATAAATGTAGAGGGACGACAAACCTACAGTACCAGTGATAGATGAATGATGTCGTCCGGCTGCTCTTTGTCTCTCTCTCTCTGACTCTGTATCTCTGTATCTCTCTCTCGATCACCAACAGCTGGAAGGATGGTCTTGCCTTCAACGCTCTGATCCACAGACACAGACCTGAGCTCATCGACTATGATAAGCTTAGAAAGGTGGGACCACACACACACACACACACATACACTCAGACACACACATACACTCAGACACGCACTTTGTTCATGAAATGTATGTCCTACATTTTAAGCTTGAGTTTAGGACAGTAATGTTTGTAACTGAAGTCTCTCACTTCCACTCCTGACCTCTATTTTACACCTAAATGAAACGGTTGTTTGATTCGGCCTGCTGTTTTCTCACACTTGGATTGGCTGTTTCAGGATGACCCTGTGACCAACCTGAACAATGCCTTCGAAGTGGCCGAGAAGTACCTGGACATCCCCAAGATGCTGGACGCAGAAGGTACGTTACTGTGTGTGTGTGTGTGTGTGTGTGTGTGTGTGTGTGTGTGTGTGTGTGTGTGTGTGTGTGTGTGTGTGTGTGTGTGTGTGTGTGTGTGTGTGTGTGTGTGTGTGTGTGTGTGTGAATACTATAATATAATCTGTAATACTGTAATGTATTCATCAGTACTCACGTCATTGTCGTTGATGTTGTTGTGTGTGACCTGGAGACAGAGAATGAGTGCATTGTGACAGGTGGAACTTCCTGGTTCACAAAATAAAAGTCCTTCCCAGGGTTTGGAGTTGACCTGCTGAATTCCTCCGAATGTGGACTTTTCCACTTCTGTGTATTGTGTGTGTGTGAGGCTGTACATTGTTGTTTTCTCCGACCAACATGAATTAACTCAGCAGGAGAGTACCTGGTTACCTGGATGTTGCCCTCAAACCTGCTGCCTCCCCCTCATTCTCCCCACCCCCACCCCTCTCCTCTCCCCTCCACCCACCCACCCATGTATGACCAGCTCCATGTATGACCAGCTCTATGTATGACCAGCTCTATGTCCATGATATGTTTAACAGTAATGTCTTTGTCTCTGTCTTCCACAAACATTGTTTTGCTGCATTTAAACCTCCCTGATGACTATATTTAACTGCGTGTGTGTGTGTGCTCTGTGTTTAATTAAATTGTACGTTGACGTGTCTCGTCTGTTGTACCGTACCTTGTGTGTAATCTCGTCCTGTGTGTGTGTGTAATGTGTATGTTTATGTACGTTTATGTCCAATGTATGCGAGTGTCTATGTACGTGAACCTAACCCTGGTTTGCCCCCCCCCCCCACTCCGTAGACATTGTCAACACTGCTCGTCCAGATGAGAAAGCCATTATGACTTATGTGTCCAGTTTCTACCATGCATTCTCTGGAGCCCAGAAGGTACCCTTTGACCCCCTGTGACCCTTGACCCCCCGACTCCCCCCTGGTACTAACAACCACGTGCTGACGGCGCCCGTCTCCTTCCCAGCATGGCCTAACATCTGCCTCTCCACAGCGCTGCTACAGGCTACTGGGTTGTGTTGGGACGCACGCGTGTACACACACACACACACACACACACACACGCACACGCAAATCATGTGTCTATATCGCGCTGTGCTAGTGGAGGCGCTAAACGTTTCCACAGTGATGACATGCGTTTGACACTTACTTTATTTTACCATTTTTGCCCAGGACTACACATAAAATATTAATATTTTTTCTAAATACCAGGCACAGACTACTAGTACACAATTAGCACACGAGTGTATGTGTGTGTGTGTGCATGCGTGTCTCAGCCCAGAGCCTTGGACTCAAGGATCTCTTCCTCAGGCCTTGCTCCTCTTCCTCACTTCACAAACTTTCTCCTCCTCCTTCCACCCATGGACACCCCATAATAGCCCTCCTCTCCCAGGCAACCACCACTCGGAGCCGCTTTCAAAAGGGCACCTGCAGCTCTGGACGTGAGGACAGGCGGGCGGGGTTGCCAAGCCCCGCCCCCTGTCCAATCAGCTGTCTCGCCCGCGTTCTGCTCCCGGGCCGAGGGGGATCTACTAGCTTCGGGTGGCTTTGGCTTCAACCTCTTTTTCTCTCTCTCTCTCTCTCTCTCTCCTTCCCTCCCTATTTCAACGGGCCTCTCTCGCCCCGCTGCTGGTTGCTGGGCTGTGTGTAGACATCGTGGGCACACTGAGGCCAGATGAGAAGGCCATCATGACCTACGTGTCCTGCTTCTATCATGCCTTCTCTGGCGCTCAGAAGGTGAGCCCCGCCCCTCCCGAACCCACTGACCCCGCCCAGCCAGCCTCGCGCTGAGGCGTCAAACAAACCCCCACAAACAAACACTTTCCACGGAGCCACAGAATATGTGTTCTAGCCAATAGAAACGTTTCTATGGATCCTATTTCAAGGCTTATTTTCTACAGACCAGACCTGAGCAGTGTTTCCCACCGTTGGTTTCGCAGTACGACCCAGGGTGATGTGGCCAGACTTTAAAATTATTATTAGTTTTATTAGTGCTGCTATTACTACTGTGGGAAACACTGCTTAATGTCAGTTCAGTACTTTCTCAGCCACTAACACAGAATGTTTTACAATTAAATGTTTTCTTATATTTTGCTGTATTCTGTTTTCCATTTATATTTAAATAGTTTGTTCTGTGATGTATTTATGAGGAGGAATGTTACTGAGTGTTAGTTAGCAAGCACAACGTTTATAAAATATGTATAAATGAATGCTTTGTGTATTGAGAGACCGCCTGAAGACGCTCCATGTCAGACCTGTACATCGTGGACATACTGAAGATGTGGTGTGTTTCTGTATTACAGTGGTACAGTAGTGTTGTACCCTCCTAGACAGCCCCCCCCCCCTCCCACCGCCAGCGGGACCGCCGCAGCGCAACATGTAACTAGATGTACGACAGCTTGCTCATGGGCTGTGGCAGGAGTCGCCGCATGGAGTTTGAAAACCACGCAACCGAGTGATATACTGCGTAGAGCTGGTCGATTAATCACATTTTGATCGCGACTACGATCCGGGCTTCCCACGAACATAAACACCAGAACATGGACACCCAACGATTACAGTAGACGCATACAGTAGAAAATGTTTTTTGCAGTTTTTTCGCACCTCGTTTTCCTTCACACCAAAGCTTCAACTTTACAACACACAGAGCTCGCCGTTGAGCTAACGTTGGCTAACTCAGCTAAAAAAGCATTTACTCGTTTCAGAGATATCGAAGTATTCTGTGCTAAAAATTACATTCAAATAATCATTTATACACATAATGTCGACAATAATCGTCTTGATAATCGTGATCTCAGTATTGACCCAAATAGTCTTAATGACATTTTCTGCCAAGATCGACCAGCTCTAATACTGCGCTATACCCCACGAGTGACAGCGCATCACTGTGAACTAACCGGCAGACCGAAGCATGGGGTTGGTAGCCTGTAGGATAGCTTGACCAGAGCAAAATGAGTCGTTTTATGTTAATATCTCCGATAGCGAAAGGCCTGGCCGTGTGTATTGTCACTGCTTGCGTGTGAGTTGTGCATTTTCCCACAAATTTGCAGTGTTTAGATGGATTAATATGAAGAAGGCCTCTGTAGGAAGGAACACTAACAAACTGAAACAGGGCACTTAGTTAGAAAGGGACATTCAATTGTTTGAATGGAGATTTATTGCTTGCGTTGGGTTGTGACAAAGTTGTGGGATCCTAACTCGGAGTGCATTTTATCACTAATTGTTTTGGTAAGAGTTAAATGTGCTTGCGTGCGTGCGTGTGTGTGTGTGTGTGTTCAACCAATCAATGCATGCGTTATTGATGGATCTCCTCTGTGATAGGCTGAGACGGCTGCCAATCGCATCTGCAAAGTGCTCGCCGTCAACCAGGAGAACGAGCACCTGATGGAGGACTACGAAAAGCTCGCCAGCGATGTGAGTACTGCACTATATGTACTGTATGAGAAGACGGCTGCATGCACACACACACACACACACACACACACACACGATATTAAACCGCCATGCGAGGACACGCCATTTTATTTTGATTCGTAAATGGTGCAACAGGGAGTCTGATTCTGATTGGTCAATTACTGCATTCTGTGGTCTCATTGCTGAATAGCAGACCACTGCTATGAAAAACAAACCGTTGCTATGGACACTATTTTCAATCGTCATCATTTTTGTTTTGTTTTTTGTTCGATTTTCCAATTATTGATTTCTTTAGTAGCCGTGTACTAAGCGGGATAATGTACAGTGAGGTCATTATTACAAAATAAACCCCATTACATTATCCCTTATTTTAACACCCTGGTTTTCTCTCTCTACCTCCCCTCCCACCCCTGGCTCCACTCTTTCTCTCTCTCTCGCGCTCGCTCTCTCCTCCCTCCACTCTCGTCTCCCCACCCCCGGCTACAGCTGCTGGAATGGATCCGCCGGACCATCCCCTGGCTGGAGAACCGTGCTCCAGAGAAGACCATGGCTGAGATGCAGCAGAAGCTGGAGGACTTCAGAGGCTACCGCCGCGTCCACAAGCCCCCCAAGGTAGAGGGAGAGACACACACACACACGCATAAAGAGACGCATGCACACTCACACACACACATATGTACAGACACATGTACACAAACACAATTTATGTGTGGTGTAATCCAATAAGAATTCAGATAAGCATAACGGAAGATATCAATTAAACTAATAGTTGAACTCACTCAATTTGTTGCATTTAAAAATCCAAATGCATCTCCAGCCTTTCATTAAAATAAGCTTTTCATAGTGTTCATAATCGTACTACAACATCTTTTTTTTTTTTTCTTTTCCATCCATGTTGAATACATCCAGAAATATTTCCTCAACCATGAAAATAGGATTTATACTGAAAACACAATAAACATGTATTCAGTATGCTGCCCCGACGGACATCTGCCAGAGGGAGCTTTGGTTCTGATCTGGTTGTAGTTCTCAGGTGGATGTATTTCTGTTCGGAGCAGCGTGTAGTTCTGTTTTGACCTCTGACCTCGCTCTGTGTCCCCAGGTCCAGGAGAAGTGCCAGCTGGAGATCAACTTCAACACCCTGCAGACCAAGCTGAGGCTGAGCAACAGACCCGCCTTCATGCCCTCAGAGGGCCGCATGGTGTCTGTAAGTCCCCCAGGAAACATTTAGGACCATTATGGTGCAACCGGTCCCTTAACCATTGATTTGGATTTGTTACTGACCACCACTGTGATTCACCAAAAACTAGCGTTGGCCCACGGCTACTGGTGACAGTTAGCTCGCAGCTATTGTTAGCTCACGGCTACCGTTAGCTTGTGGCTACCGCTGGCTCGCGGCGACCGTTGGCTCACGGCTACTGCGGTGCTGTTTCCAGGACATCAACGGGTCGTGGCATGCGCTGGAGGGAGCGGAGAAGGGATACGAGGAGTGGCTGCTCAACGAGATCCGGCGTCTGGAGCGACTCGACCATCTGGCCGAGAAGTTCCGCCAGAAGGCCACCATCCACGAGTCCTGGACCGACGGTAGGGGGAGCGCGCGCACACACACACACACACACACACACACACACACACACACACACACACACACACACACACACACACACACACTCACACTCAAAACACCCACCATTTACAGGTCCGTTCCCAGATGTTGGAGCCCACTGTTAGTCCTGATAGTTGATAGTAATATTGTGTGTGTGTGTGTGTAGGTAAGGAGGCCATGCTGACCCAGAAGGATTACGCCACCGCCTCTCTGTCGGAGGTCAAGGCGTTGCTACGGAAACACGAGGCCTTCGAGAGCGACCTGGCTGCCCACCAAGACCGCGTGGAGCAGATCGCTGCCATCGCACAGGAACTCAAGTAAGAGCACAGGAAGTGGAATCATTCACCACCTGATAATCAACACAACTAACAGTTACTCGTCATTGGTAGTGGTGATGGTTAGGGTTAGATAGTTTGATAGTCCATAACTATTAGCATGATTAACGTTATTTGACCGCCCTGTACTGTATCTATAACAACAATTAAGTTCAGTTTAGGGCTGCAGCTATTTTGATAGCTGTCCATCAATCTGACGTGTGTGTGTGTGTGTGTGTGTGTGTGTGTACACAGTGAGCTGGACTACTACGACTCCCCCAGTGTGAACGCTCGCTGTCAGAACATCTGTGAACAGTGGGACAGCCTGGGATCCCTGACACAGAGCCGCAGAGAGTCACTGGAGGTACACCTCTCCCTCCTCCACCCCCCCCCCAGTCATTATTGCGAAATAAACCCCAAGACACCCGGGGCTCGCAATAATGACCGGCTCGCTGTACATTATTCCTCCTTGAATAAAGCCCAGTGTTTGAACTGCTCCGTTGTCCTTCCCTCCCGCAGAGGACAGAGAAGCAGCTGGAGTCTATAGACGAGTTGTACCTGGAGTACGCCAAGAGGGCGGCGCCGTTCAACAACTGGATGGAGGGAGCCATGGAGGACCTGCAGGACATGTTCATCGTCCACAACATCGAGGAGATCCAGGTAACCACGGCGACACGCAACGACGACACGAAGAAGAAGACGCGTTCACACACACACACACACACACACACAGGCTTATTGGGAAGAGTTTCTCTTCTTTCAAACACTACTGTTGTTGTTTTGAGGGATGTTGTGAAGTGGCCTTAGACGGTGCTGCTGGGTCACCAGCCACTGCTAGTTTTAAAAGCCTGTTATCTTCTCAGCTACTATGCAACGTCCTTTAGTCATTCACAAAATTGGGTAGAGTGCATGCGGATAATTACACCACCATGCACCATGTTTCACTGAAGTCGTTAAAACTCTCCAATCTCTATTCAGAAATGACTGTTAGAACCTTTTAAGTTCAACTTCTCCAACAAGCCCCACCCCTTCCACCTATAAGCCCCACCCACCGCCATCGTTAATCCCCTCCCGTTCCTCATCTCCCCCCTCCCCCCCCCCCCAGGGCCTGATCACAGCTCACGAGCAGTTCAAGTCCACCCTGCCCGACGCCAACAAGGAGCGGGAAGCCATCCAGGCCATCCAGGCGGAGGTGCAGAAGATCGCCCAGCACAACGGCATCAACCTGTCTGGGACCAACCCCTACACCTCCATCACGCCCGAGAGCATCGACAGCAAGTGGGAGAAGGTAGGTCTCCAGAGGCCTCGTCCAATGTGGCTTTAAGTGTGCGGTCGGCTAGCTACGTTACCAATAATGTCAGTTCTCATGCAAAGTATAGGAACAAAGTGTGAATTCAAATCACAGCTTCACGTTTCCTCTTTTTATAGTGCTTAGTTTGGCTGAGGTATTTACAAACTGACTCATTTTCTACACACACTTGATTGTGTATCCAATTCATCTAGTGTCTCATTGTCTCCACCTGGTGGTGTGGTTGTGCTATTGCAGCTGTGACCTGAGAAAAGCCATCAACACCATTACATGGTGAATAACTTATTGTTGTGTGTGTGTGTCCAGGTGCAGAAGCTGGTTCCCCAGAGAGACCAGGCCCTACAGGAGGAGCTGGCCAAGCAGCAGTCCAACGACCACCTCAGACGCCAGTTCGCTACCCAGGCCAACATGGTGGGGCCCTGGATCCAGACCAAGATGGAGGTGAGACTTTACGGGACTGAGAACAATCAAAATATACAATCAAAAGTGGAGTAACTACAAATGCATAATCAAGTGCAAAAAAACTCTGCAGAGTAGTTCATAGTAAAGAAACGGCACAGTCGCCTGGTTATATATTAGAGGAAATTAAATGCCACAGCAGAGAGGTGTGAACTGCAGGTTTAGAAAATAAAAGTCCCTCCAGTAGTTTGAAACAACCCAGGGGTATAAAGAGCGAACAGGAAATCTTCCCGGCCGTATGTAACGGTCCCACCGCCCCGCGTCGCGTTGCAGGAGATCGGCAGGATATCCATCGAGATGAACGGCACCCTGGAGGACCAGCTGACGAACCTGCGGGAGTACGAGCAGAGCATCATCGAGTACAAGCCGCACATCGACCAGCTGGAGGGAGACCACCAGCTCATCCAGGAAGCGCTCATCTTCGACAACAAGTACACCGCCTACACCATGGAGGTAATACACTCTTATAGATGTACACACACACCGCCTACACTTTGACATGCACAGACACACAGACACACAGACACACAGACATGCTGGTGTCTACACGGATCCACACACAAGACTCACACCAGTACCGCTAAGCGAACCTCTCTCCCCCCACCTGCAGCACCTGCGTGTGGGCTGGGAGCAGCTGCTCACCACCATCGCCAGGACCATCAACGAGATCGAGAACCAGATCCTGACCCGCGACGCCAAGGGCATCAGCCAGGAGCAGCTCCACGAGTACCGCGCCTCCTTCAACCACTTCGACAAGGTCAGGGCCGCGCCCCCGGGGTCAAAGGTCACGCTAGGCTCGGCTCGGGCTAGTCGAGAGTTGCTGTTGCGTTGTTGCTGAGAGCTCGACTTTATGTTTTAACTCGCCGAAGCAACGTGACCTGATTGAATGTCTTATTCACAATTTGACACTTATGTGTATACACATAAAAAAATATATAAAGCAGATCATTGATGCTTATGAAAACTGGAAAAGATGACCAGTAAATATAAAGACTACCTTGTTCTCTACAGTAAATAACATTTTATGAATGGTTTACAAGAAACAGAACCGTCTTTTACTTTGTTCAAGCTTCATAATGACCATTGGTTCCACCGGATGCTAATGGCGCTAACTGACGCTAGCATCAGCGTGTGGTTAATATCACAGGTCCCAGCGGATGCTAATGGTCTAACTGAAGCTACAGTCAGCCACATCAGCGTGTGGTTAATATTGGGTTCATGATGCATCTCTGGTGTGAACTTAACGCAGTGCTGTTATGCAATGTGATGTGTTCAGGGAGGGGGAGAGAGAGGAGCCCGGCGTGTGAGTATAAAGTACGGTATGGGGGGTCAGGTGGCACAGAGGTCATAAGGTGAAATACAAGACGTCAGGCCACTGTAGGAATATTCAGCCATCACTCTCACGGTCATGTTATCAAGGAATAGACGACGGAGTAGGTCTGTAGCACTTGTGTGTGTTTGCTGGATTCTCGCATTCGGTTGGGGAGCGGTTTGAGTGTAACACTAAAACAATCACGGTGACCCCTGAGAGAAATGCTGCCCTATAATCATAGTCTTTATTGAACACTTCGAGAGGGAAACCTAGTCGTTTCGGCGTTCTTAGGGATACTAGACCCGTGTATCCATAGCAACCACCATTCTATCACCCGGGTCGACCATGTAAACTAATCACCCTCCAGTCACTGCTCGTGTCGTGAGATTGCATGCGTCCATCTGGTGTTCACCAAACACTTCCCAAACGCACTCCTGACCGCACCGTCTGTTTTGTTGTTGTGTGCTGAATATTAATTGCTTAATGCTCTACATTTAAATGCTAGTTTGACGCCAAATAGATGGCGTCAAGTTGGCTCTCAAACACATTTCGTGTACTTTTTTAAATTCATCTAAAATCTTTTTGTTTACCTACGAAATAAGCGGGAGGGGGTGCTCATTGTCTAGACATCCACGGATGCGTGTCCTATACCTGCCCATCAATCTGTGTCTCTTGTGTCCCTCTGTCTGTCCGGCCATCCTGTGTCTCCATCTCCATGCATGCCCTCGGTCGCACGCCGGCCCCCCCCATCCACTACCACATCCCCGTGTTGCCATCGGTCGGTGTTCATGACGTGGTGCTCTGTGTTTGGGTCGGAACCCTCCCACCTCCTCCCCTCCCCCACCGACGGTTTGCGTGGCCTGTGATTGGCTGATCGCAGGACCACAGCGGGGCTCTGATGGCCGAGGAGTTCAAGGCCTGTTTGATCAGTCTGGGCTACGATGTGGAGAACGACAAGCAGGTAGGACTGAGCAGAACGACGGAGAGGGACGGTTCGCTGTCTCGGATCATTGTCTTGCGCTCCTTCTTTAGGAATCCCAAGAAATCTGGGCTTAGGGAGTTTTGCCATTTTTAGTGAACCGGCAATCCTTGTAGTTTAGTGTCCTAGACTTTCTCATCGCAGGCTAAACTACACACTCAAACTGAAATGATTTGTCAACACCGTCGCAGAGCTCCCCAATAGGTTAGCACTGGGTTAGTGCAGGCTGTAGATGCTGTTCCCCTGTTTATCCACTAGAGGTCTCTGTGGCCCCATGGTGGCACTGGTGCTTATCTGGGCTTCCTTCTCACCTGACCCCCACTTGGCTCCTTTCTGGCTCCGCCTCCCTCCGCTATAAGGGGGACACTTTGCTCTTTGCAATCTGTTGACTGTTTATCTCTTTTATCTCCTCTTTCTTTCACCTCCTCTTGCATAACTCGCCTCAAACTCACCTTTTCTTCACATGTTTTTATTTTCTATATTCCCATCTTTCATCAACTCACTTCTTTGATATTGTTTTTCCATCTCTCTCTTTACATCAATTCCTCTGTCATTCTTCAATACTCTCCCACCGCCACCTCCTGCATCCTCCTCTTCCTCTCTGTCCTCACCTCACACTCTCCTCCCCCCTGCTGCTCTCTGCTGCCCCCTGCCTCCTCCTCCTCCACGCCGTACTGCTGCTCCCTCGGTCTACAGAAGCGACTGGGCCAGATGCCTGCAGAGGAGTACCGCGCTCTCCTCATTTCTACTGGAAACAGCCTGGTACTGACCCAACACTGACCCACCGACCGACTGAACATTATTTGACAGACTGAGACTGAAACTGAATTCTGAAAGCTGAATTTAAAAATCACCGCCATCAAGTGTCACATCCTCCTCCTTCAGTGCTAACCGCTAATATGCTACCTGCTAATCTATCTGTAACCGCTCTTTCTTCCCCTTTCCTTTCCTCTGTGGCTTGAGAATATTCATGAAAATCACCCTGACAACAGTTGCCATGATTTCACCTAGACAACCATGACTGTGGATTCACATAGCCAGGCTACCATAGACTTGTATATTCATTCCCTAATTGCACTTAGATTAGATAATTTTATATATTTTTTTTATGTTTGCATGTGTAGTGCTGTATGTGACACTGCCTGCCTTTTGTGTCTAGATCATTTGTGTGTGTGTGTGTGTGTGTGTTTTCTGGGTTAACCTGTTGCCCCCTTTCTGCTGTTGCCAGGGCGACGCTGAGTTCGCCCGCATCATGGGCATCGTGGACCCCAACAACAGCGGCGCGGTCACCTTCCAGGCCTTCATCGACTTCATGTCCCGCGAGACCACCGACACGGACACCGCTGACCAGGTCATCGCCTCCTTCAAGATCCTGGCTGGAGACAAGGTCAGCACGCCCTCCATGACGACCTCCCACGTGTGTGTGTGTGTGTGTGTGGTGT